>JAODUG010018009.1:0-10000 GCA_027564795.1 Aphredoderus sayanus
CTCTCTCTCTCTCTCTCTCTCTCTCTCTCTCTCTCTCTCTCTCTCTCTCTCTCTCTCTCTCACACACACACACACATTTTGCTATTTCTGCTGGGCCTTGAACAATACTGTATTCTATTGTGTATTTGCAAAATGCTCCATCTTGTGGAGATTTTTATAACAGAGGGTTTTTGTAATTTAATTAATTGTATTGCAGTGGGTTGGAGTTTGTGACTTGTTATGATATTTTCATCATAAATGTGTGTTTATATTTGTTATAAATCAAAGCTATAGTGAGAATTTGGAGTCTGCTGTGTTCAGCTGTTGAATAGCAGACGACACTCAATGGTTTGGTTCTTTCTAGACTGGGCAGCTGTTAACGTTTAAAGGTAACATACAGTAGGCCTGCCTATACTGTTCGTATGCTCCGGAGCTGTCCGGTGCTGAAAACACAAAACGTCAAATTCTGCTTTGGGGTGCATATAGCCTACATCTTGTTGAGCTTGTCACGTTATCGACGGTATAGACATATTGACGTCACCACATTCACCATGGGTGCTTTTAATAGGCCATTCATTATTAATTGTGTTTAGTACCGTTTTGATCCAATGTAGCCTATACCTGTGAGACATTATTTAATAGGTCAGTTTATAATATCCTAGCTTCATGGAGTAGGTCTATTTCTAGAACAGCCCATTGGCATGCTGCTGCATGAGGCGTTATTCGTGGTTCCTTACCGCCACCTTGTGGGTTTCTTTTCGACAAAAAGGTGTAATTTTTCCCTTATGTGTAACAATTTTATAATACTCTTTCAGTTTAAAAACTAGTCATATTATGTTTCCTTTTCCAAATTAATATAAGTGAATGTTATGAAAGCTTTTGGTTTAATTTACTATTCACTGTGCAATAATAGGCTACACATATCTATAAGTGGCTATTAAACAAAACAGCAAACAAATGGAAGAATAACTGCTAGGTATAATTCTGCAGGTTTTATTCATTGTGCTTCTCTTTTGACATGAAGACAGCGATCGCTCCCCCTCCCCCTCGGTCGCTTTTCACGTAGCTAATTTGTTGCTCACAACAAATAGGATCAAACTTCAAGTACATCTTCGTGACCAGGTTTCATAACAGAGGTATAGGTCCAAAGACAACCGGCATTCTCAAAATAAAAGTCACGCTAACCGAAAGCAGCTCCATTCTGGGTTAATTTGCAGACAAGGCGGGTCTTCCCAATATTGGGAGAAATATGCCGCACCAGAGGAGACATTGGTGTGGCTATGTGCGTATACAATAAATAGACAAAGCGCGCTTTAAATATCACACCTGCTTCAACGAAAGGGTCACCTTGCATGGGTTCTAGCAGGGATTTGTCGCTTGAACCATTTTTGTTTCTGCTGGAGCGTACCAAAACGCGCAACGCTCTCTTCTCAAGGACTTAATTTGGTGGTTTAATTCAGATTCTTATTTGGACTGCACCTGTTACCTGGAGCCAACGTAAGTACTGTCAGTCACTTGGCACGAAGGGATTTTTAGGACTAACAAGTCTTAACAGCTTATGCACTGATGTTTTTTAGACTATGTTGTTGTTGTTGTGGTTTTTACTCCAGATGCTCTAACAGGTGTTATAGGTTTATTTACAGTTTTCTTTTTTTGAGAAAACAGATTTGTGTAGGCATTGGCCTGCGTGTAGTTTATTAGATGTTAAAATGTTGGTAGTTCAGCTTTCATTAAATCGATCTGATTTAATGATAATTTATAGGAAATGCATTAATGCACGGTTGGTAATGGAGCTGTAGGTCACCTTTTCCATGTGACATTGACCTGCTTCACGGTCATCTATAAACATAATCGTTTGGGGTTATAATATAGCAATCAACTTATTCATTTTACCAAATGTGTTTTTTAAATAAGAATCTATTCCTATTATTTTGTTAATTAAAATCAAAATCAAAACCTGCAATAATTAACTATGTGGTTCAGGTGAATCGTATTTAATATAGGCTATCCTAATATTTGCAGATGAGGGCCTACTCTTCAACGTTATTATAGATTAAGACATAACAAAATAACCCGAACCTGGATACAGAGACATAACATTCACAAGGAACCTATATCATGATCAAGGCATGGCAACGACATAGAAGGCTGCTAAATGTGTTTCTCTGCGAGGCGATTAGTTGATATTATAAACTATAGGCCTATTGTATGATCGCATTATGATTAGCTTTTCCATCAACTTGTAAGTTATATCCTCACTGCCTCAGTAGAGGGCGGAGGGCTCTTTTAATGTCTCAGAACTTATATCATTGTGGTCTACAGTCTTGCCATGCCATTGCCGTCTACAGGTCTGTTGTGTGTCGCTAAGTTTAGTCTTATAAATAGTCCATGGAGAGATCTTATGTTAAATAAGCGGTTTGAAATAGTCTAATTCGTAATTGGTACAGTGGTTTCCGATGCTTGCCAGCGTGTGTTATGATAGCTAGGCCTACGACACATCGTGTACAGTCTAATGTTTTTTTTTCTTTCTTTTCTATTTTTTTATTTATTTTTTTATTAAGTGAAAAGCTTTCAAGTGAAGACTTTTTGCACCGTGTCTTAGGAGTGATGGCGGCGTCTGCACCCTCCTCCTCTGGCGGGGAACCGGATCCCAATTCGACAAATTTACGACCACCCGGCTCAAGTAGGTCCATCACAGATAAAATGCTATTTCATTTGTGCTATTTACTTTCTGGGCAAAGACATTAATCATTTCCACGGAGGGAAAATACCTTACGCCCACCGCAACATTGCCTACGCGTCGGATCTCCAGGCATCTGGCTGATAGACGAACGTCTCTAGCCTGTCACAAAATGATGTCTTATACTTACATCGAAGGCAATTAGCCGAGAGGAAGACTTGGACCACCCCAATAACGATCGACTGAAAAGTTATTTTAAATATGTGTCTTAAAATAAAACTATTATTTTGTTGTTATTATTCATAATGTAGGCATATATGTATTATTGCTTATAATTCTACTCTATATTATATTATAGTAATAGGCTTTTGTATGTTAAAATAAAAAATCCTTAAATAGACTATTATTTAATTTCAGCCACAATAAATAGCCTCTCATGCCTCTGTGGTTCAGCACTATGGCCTATTGGCAGGATTGTTTTAACGCCACAGCGTTCATTATAGGGACGCGGTTCATAACTCTAATTTGTCCATTGACTTAAAAGGAGACTCAGGGCCAACATCATCATTACATAAAATATGCCTGTATTTTCTAATGTATTTACCTATGCAGTATACATTTAGGCATGATTTTACAAAAATATTAAATTTTAATTTTAATTAAGAAATATCAGATATCTAATAGATAGCTTTGGTGTCCGAATCAGTTCCCATTGGCTAAGCATTTGTCTTTTTCTACTAAGACGTCAAAATAATAACTTGGACGAGTTCTTTTTGGTCACCGCAGAATAAGATATTTTCTGGCATATAGCCTCTCCTTTTCAGAATATAAAGGTTTTGTCAAAATCTTCTTTGCGTCTTTCTTCTACCTTTTTCTGTGTTGAGGCTGAAATCGTGTCCATTGAGCTGGGAAAGGAATGATTTATCTAATGATCCAAAGCAAGGGTTAAATTGGCATGTGGGGGAGGAAGTACCACCCTCGTGCGCGCTCATACATACACACGCGCGCACACATACACGCACACACGCGCACACGCACAAACACACACGCAAACACACACACACACACACACACACACACACACAGCCTCTTACCCCGCAACGCCCCTTCCCTAAATTGCTCCTTTTGATATTTTCCCCTGTTCTCTAAAGGTGCCCCATCCCCTCATGGCTGGAAACCCTTGATAACAGAGTGCTGCTCTATCTATCACTACAGCCGGCTCATGTCTATTGATGCATGCATTTTAAACAGCATCTTTTCACTCAATTACATCATTGGACTAAAGAGTATATCTGAACGCCTAATTAATTTTAAACCCAAGCCAGGAACACGCACCTTCGTTGACGTCATTTCACTAGGTATATCAAATTATCTTAGTTATGTCAAATAATGTTCGTGACTGAATGTACATATGTAAAAATTAATAAATAAACAAAAAGAAATAATGTGTTGTATATACAGTATGTTACATATATAAAATTTTTCGAGTTTGCTATTTAATACAATATGTAACGACACACAGGTTCCTGTAGATTTATGTAATAGGCTAAATTGCTTTTACACATTATTTCAGGTTATGACGCATGGTGCGGGGTTGCTCATGGCTGTACCAGAAAATTGGGAATGAAGATATGTGGTAAGTTTGGCTTTTGTAAATAATTTAAGCGATAGGCTACTTTCGATTGACTAAATAAGGACAGCAGGCTATCTGAAAATGGTGTGCCAATTACCAATAAGACGCAAGCCTCGAGATTTGCTTAAACAAAATAACGTTTGGCAGCCATGACATTTTCCCATGTGAACTCGAATGACATGCACGTGAGAATGTATTGATAACATTTTCAATACATTATTTTTTTCCACTTTCTTTTCAGTTGAATTAATTTTAATAGGCTGAAATAGCCATACAAATGCAGATCAAAATAAAGAACAAAACGAAACCAACCTTATTTCCACTGTAGGCCTACTAGAAATAATATAGGAGGCAATGTGAGTCAGTCTAGTGGTTCCTCATGCGCTACGCAGAGAATGAGAAAGCTGCTTTATAGGATATGCCTATAGCACCGGCACGCAAAGTGAGGGGAATTAATGTAAAATCGAGCAAATTATTGATCTATTAAAAATTAGATCATAAAATAAGTGTATGCTATAGTTAAGCAGATTTATAAGATGATGGCAAAATGTCGATATGGCTAGTTACTCAATAAAAACTAGATTGGATGAAAGATATCCTTTAATAGAGCCTCTAACAAAAAAAAAGTAATATTGACATATTCACCACAGCCCACCCAAACTATTAAATCTGCCTCCAGGCTTTCTACTGTCGATCCCTTGTGCAGGTCCCTGCCCACTGAAGTGGAATCTCTAGCTTAATATGAATTTACTACAACATGACAGCTATTTGTTTTTGCTTGGTGTGAGTTCGGTGCTGATGTCACTGAGCTCAGCTTCCCCCAGAGCCTTGCACCCAAACAGGATTCCCGGGAAGTGTAGAAACCTTTACAAATTAGGCTACACTTGGGCACAGTAGTCTGCAGTAGTACAAAGGAGAGTAGGCGTGTAAACTCGGCATTTGGCCAATGTTGAGTTAGTGGCTTATAAAGTGCTGCTCTCAAACATGTATGGGAATTGTAATGCCACCCTTGATTCGTCTGCTTCTTGTAAACACTTAGGATTCTTGCAGAAGAACAACAATCTAGAGGAGAAGAGTAGGATTGTTGGTTCGTTCACAGAACGCTCTTCCAACCTGTCTTGTGATAACATCGACAGAAACCCTCGAGTCAGACGCAACGAGACAGACTTCTCCAATCTATTTGCAAGAGGTAAGGTTGACATTTTTAAATGTAAATTCACGATATAAACCATGTACTGTATTTATATTTAACGCTTTCAAAGGTATTTTTCTTCACTCAATTGCTTATTGTCATTTTAGGATTATTGATTTTAGATTGTGAATGACTTGCACTTTCAATTAATTAATTCATTAATTAATTCATTCATTCATACATTTATTAGTTAACATATAGTTTAGGCCTAATAGTAGCATAACTGCGTGGGTCATTGGTGTTCTCGCATTGCATTGAGACAGAGATTCAGCAAACACCAAGGAATTCAACACCATTCTGTTAAAATAACATAGACATACAAACTATATGGAGACACATTTAAGCAAAATAATAATGTGACCTAACCACATCGTATGTTGCAGACCTATTGCCCGCCAAAAATGGGGAAGAACCAACCATGCAGTTTTTGCTGGAGTTTGTGGACATTCTCACAAACTACGTCCGGAAGACCTTTGACAGGTCCACCAAAGTCCTGGACTTTCACCACCCTCACCAGCTGCTGGAAGGCATGGAGGGCTTCAACCTTGAGCTGTCAGACCAACCAGAGTCTCTGGAGCAGATCCTGGTGGACTGCAGGGACACCTTGAAATATGGTGTGAGAACAGGTGAGAAGAGCTTAACAATCAATAAGTCTCATTAGTATACATGCTGGTTTATTGATTTTAGGTGCGTTTTTCTCAAATTCTCATTGTCTGCTTGAACTACGTTTCTTTGTTGTTGTCTTGATATCCACCTTAGGTCACCCCAGGTTCTTTAACCAACTGTCCACTGGATTAGACATCATTGGGCTGGTGGGAGAATGGCTAACTTCTACAGCCAACACTAACATGTGAGTGTATGGACCCAAGAAGGGCTGGACCATAGTTATTGATTTTGAGTATTAAAGGATAAAGTATAGAATTCAAAGTAATATATTTGTTCTGTCACACCAGAAATCACATAAGCTGTAAGATAAACAGGGCTGCTTCAAGGATATAAGATTTAAATGAACAGTGGGTGATTTGAATGCACCCATCCCACCGTAACAAGAGGAAGACATTCTGCACGTTTTAATCTCAAGAATCAACAGGAGGGGCATACATTGAAAATCATAGCATGCACAGAAAACATATGTAAAATGAGATGATATGGTTATACCTGCTCTGCAGCTGTGAGCATACAGTATAATGTATCACATAATGTATCCAAAATTACATATTCATTTTATTTTTAATTCAATTATCCTAAACGTTCCTGACTATAAAATCTATATTCACTCCTTATTTTGTAAATCCATTAGTTTTTCTGGAAAAATACAGTATTAGGGCAACATGAGGATTTATTTAATAAAAAGGACCACCTCTAAAGGACAGAGATATATCTGGCTGAACCTATTAAAAAAATTAAAAATAAATATGATATCTATTATTCATGGGATTATCTGTAACAGGTAGAATAATCAGCTACATGCTTATATAGAATCATTATACAACCAGAGCCTCCCACAGAAATGAAGATTTTTTGGCCTTGCTATGTTTCCAGGTTTACGTATGAGATTGCTCCTGTGTTTGTACTAATGGAGCAGCTAACACTGAAAAAGATGAGAGAGATTGTTGGCTGGCCCGGTGGAGAGGGTGATGGGATATTTTCTCCAGGTGAGATGATATATAACAATGATAAATGAATAGTCTCAGTTTGACTACTGTTAAATTCTGTATATTACACTGGTTGTTATTGTGGCATAAGATCAGAGACCAATATGCTGCAGCTACAGGTCAAAACTCTTGTCCTTGTCTGCCGCAATATCTGTTTGTGTTTCTGTGCAGGAGGAGCGATATCCAACATGTACAGTGTAATGATTGCCAGATACAAATTCTTCCCAGAGGTCAAGACC
The DNA here is from genome assembly GCA_027564795.1 of Aphredoderus sayanus. Lineage (NCBI taxonomy): Eukaryota > Metazoa > Chordata > Actinopteri > Percopsiformes > Aphredoderidae > Aphredoderus > Aphredoderus sayanus. The sequence goes on from JAODUG010018009.1 coordinate 7,379, forward strand.
AAAGGCATGGCAGCTGCCCCCAGGCTGGTCCTCTTCACATCAGAGCATGTCAGTCAGACCAGTTACACTACACAGGGCACCCGTTGCCACACTGAGAACCCCAATCAGTTGGTAGTGGTTCATTGAAAAGCAACGTTTGTTCCCACAGAGCCACTACTCCATCAAGAAGGCCAGTGCAGCCCTAGGTTTTGGGACAGAGAACCTGATCCTTTTAAACACAGATGAGAGGTATCAACATGCAACATACTAAAATAAGTTCAGCTGAAACGCCTGCGTAACTTTTCTTATTTTTTACATAGAGGAAGAGTAATTCCTGCTGATTTGGAAGCCAAAGTCATAGAAGCAAAGCGGAAGGTAATGTACTACCTACATGGTTTTGTATAGTCAGTTCCCTAAGACACTAACCCTTTCTGTTCGTCTATATCAGTAATGCACTGTACAGTAGCTGTGATACAATGGGAATCACTCATATGAACCGTGGAGTTAACCTTTAGAAAAGGCAGCTGTATTGCGTGTGAACAGCAGCAAGCTTATTGCAGTAAGGTTAATGCTTCTGTCTCAGATGTGACGCTTCTTCAAACATATTTTCTGAAACTATTTCTGCTGTAGAGCAACTTGTCATCACATGCAAACTGAAAACAAACATATCTTTCTCTGATGATACCCACAGAGTGGAATAGTGAAATTCTGAAAAATGTGTTATCATCATCTTTTACACAAATAATACTTTTATTTTAACAGTAATATTTGAATGCAGACCATACTTTTAACTATCTGTGTTATATATTATGCTGTGGTTTCCAGGGGTGTGTCCCAATGTTTGTGAACGCCACTGCTGGGTCCACGGTCTATGGGGCGTTCGACCCTATCAACGAGATTGCAGACATCTGCGAGAAATACAACATGTGGCTTCATGTGGACGTAAGACAATATTACAGTAAATTAGCACATATTTATTATCGACCCTTGAACCAATTCTAATACTACTGTGTTCTTTATAAGGGTGCGTGGGGTGGTGGTTTGTTGATGTCCAAGAAGCACAGACACAAGCTGAGTGGAATTGAGAGGTAAAGCTACACGTTTGTAGAGATAATTCTATAGTTGAGCTGTAACTGCTCTCCAATCTCGTCCTCCAGCTGTACTCAGAGTTCCAATGTCCCTACAGGGCTAATTCAGTCACCTGGAACCCTCATAAGATGATGGGAGTCCCACTGCAGTGCTCTGCCATCCTGGTCAGAGAGAAGGTAACGATGCACCATGCAACCTCTTCTGTGACATCAAATACAGCCTCGGACACACACACACACACACACACACACACACACACACACACACACACTGCAGCCAGTCCACGCTCCAACGGCTCTGATCCCAGCCCTTCCTTTGTCCATTTCAGGGCATTCTACAGGGCTGCAACTCAATGTGTGCCGGCTACCTCTTCCAGCCAGACAAGCAGTACGATGTCACCTACGACACCGGAGACAAGGCCATTCAGTGTGGGCGACATGTTGACATTTTCAAGTTCTGGCTGATGTGGAAAGCGAAGGTACAGTATGCTGAGATCTATCGACTGCGGTTCCTCATCACCTGCCGTTCATGATAGCATAATCATTCTGTCTATGCTTCATACTCATTGGTCTGCTTCAATCATCTCTCCAAAAGGGAACAGAAGGCTTTGAGCAGCATATCGACAAGTGCTTGGACCTGTCAGCATATCTCTACAATAAAATCAAAAATCGCGAAGGGTATCAGATGGTGTTTGAGGGCGAGGTGAGACCATTGTTTTCATCCTAGTTTGTTTTACGGTTTGGAGATACTGAAAACTGGAAAGCCCCATTATTGTGTGAGAATGTGAAAAGAGATTCATCTGTTGAATAGGCTGAATCATAGCACATTAACTGAGGTGGCCAACAGGCTCTGGTACAGCACGAGGTTGGAACAGATTACATCCAATATGTGTTTTTTTTAAACTCTATTAGCAGTAATACATCAATCTTTAAAAACTGGATAGGAATTTAAATATTATGCATACATATTTAAACCATAAATAATAAAGCAGTGTTGAGTAGCGGCCCCCCCATCCTTGGCTAAATCAACCCCCGCCCCCATATTCCAAAATGACACACCCTTTTCCTGCACAGTTATATCGAAACATAAACAATGATGTGTGGCAGAAATGTGTGCTTCTGGGAGCACTGCTTTCCAATCACACAGTGTACCTGTAACTATGTTTTAGTCATTCTTTCTGATTATCAGATTTACCTGCCTCCTACAGTATCTCGGGGATTTGCATGCACATTCAAATAGCAGCTTACTGTATTGACACTTGTGAATGTTATTTCCTCCTGACAGCCACAGCACACTAATGTGTGCTTCTGGTACATTCCACCAAGCCTGCGGGGCATGGCAGACAGCGAGGAGAGGCGGCAGAGGTTGCACAAGGTAATGGCTTCATCAACCTGGCTGCTTTGTGCGCTCCACTTCCACCGTCCCTACTCTGTTACCATAGCGCCCAAGCTTCAGTTTGGGGTGTCCTATAGTAAAGTACTGTATTAACTTATGAATGTATTCATTTAGACAGAGGCCAGGCAGTGAGTCAAGATGTCAATGCTGATATAACAC
>JAODUG010018009.1:15000-46448 GCA_027564795.1 Aphredoderus sayanus
CAGTAATTAAATTACTTAATTCAGCATTTACTCATCTTTTCCACTAGGAGATGCTAAAGACTCTTGGAAGTGAGATTTACATAACTTTTGTAATTGCAGTTGTTTATAATGATTAGCTGTGTTTAAAATAATTTGTCTTAGATATTTTAAAGTTATTTAATTAATTATATACATTTTAAAACTTTATAAAACTTTTAAAAAGTTTATCATCATCACAGTGTAATAAAATATGGCTTCCCCTGTTTATTAAGGGTGCATGTCCTTTAAGGTAGCAGAAACAGCAATTGCCTGATCTGCATTGAAGTCATAAGTCACTCACACTGACAGAATAGCCCATGTTTGATGATAAGTAGTCTATTAGTTCTGACCAGACCAGGATTATAATATTTGATAAGACATAGCTGTTCCATATTTCAGTTAAATATTATGCCTAATCAATCTTCTTTTACAGGATCCTAGACACGATTTTTTCTCTGATAGAGTTTGAGAAAAAATAATTTCACTTTTCATACAATTGTTTAGGCTATAGTGTTTTCAGTTAACTTTCATAGCCTGTTCAATTCATAGGCCAGTTCAATTCATAGGCCAATTAGTTGATTCATGTATGATTCAGTTGTCTGTATATCCACTACAGCCCGGCATATGGCGGTAATGCATCTTAATGCCGTTTGCTAACCACCAATAACGTCAGGAGAAGAAGAAGCTTGGCAACAATTGGCACACAGATGAGTGTGCACCATAGCTTTGCACTGTACAGGAAGTATTTACATCCTGGTCGCGACGAGCTTGCTTGCTAACAACAAGCTGGCTAGCTAGCCAGTTATATAGGAAAACATGGGGGGGTCTCAAAGTGTCGAGATACCAGGAGGGGGATCTGAAGGTTATCACATCCTGAGGGTACAGTACAGTAATTATACTTTTCATATACGGTGATGCTGCTAGGAAATCAATTCTGCGTCTTACCTAGTTAGCTACTGCACTGTACTGTACAGTGGGTGAGAAGCAGTGCTGTGCTGCTGTAACCAAGCTTACTCACAGGCAGCCGGTACTGTAAAACAAACAACACAATTTATTTTTATAATGAAATATACATGTACACAAGTATGTCGTGTCAAAATAATATGCAGTCCCTTTCGTCAATTTACACTTTTCACATTATGCTAATTAGCTAGCTAAGAACGATTTGTTGGCCCTTATTGAAATAATGAGAGATGCATAACCAAGACATATTTTGCAGGTGCAAGATAATTCCCCAGGTCATCGTGCAGGACTGGAGCCATTTTTTGATTTCATAGTTTCCATCAGTGACACTAGATTGGTATTCACTAATATTCCATTAATAAACCCTTCTGTAACTGTCAGAGTTTATGTTCCAACAGGAATGCATATAAGTGTGTAACCACTTTATTTGTCTCTGGTAGGACAAAGACAATGACACCCTGAAAGACTTGCTCAAGGCCAATGTGGAGAAACCCATAAAGATGCTTGTGTACAGTAGCAAGACCCTGGAAGTGAGAGAGACAACTGTCACACCAAGCAATATGTGGGGAGGCCAGGGGCTTCTGGGGGTCAGCATTCGTTTCTGCAGTTTTGAGGGGGCCAACGAAAATGTATGGCATGTCCTGGTAGGTCAAGTCTCAGGTGTTGTTTTTGCACTTTGTAATACGGTTTGTCTCTAATGTGCCACAAGGCTCTGTATGTGGGCAATTCACTGTTCCATCAATGGTTATTGGTTATGGCCACCTCAGGATCTGATGTAGTTTGCTTATGTTCTGTTTATCAGGAGGTAGAGACAAATTCTCCTGCGGCCCTGGCTGGTTTGAGACCCCACTCGGACTACATTATAGGCGCAGACACCGGCATGAATGAGGTATATGCTGCACAAGTCGTGCAACAAGAAAAATAAAACGAGACTGTTTAAATGACGCTAACGTGGTGCCCTTTTTACTGTACACAGAGTGAGGATTTGTTCTCCCTTATTGAAACATATGAACAGAAGGCACTGAAGTTATATGTTTATAACACTGACACAGACAGCTGTCGGGAGGTAATCATCACTCCAAACTGTGACTGGGGTGGAGAGGGCAGGTACGAAGTGATTATTATTACAAACAAGAATTCAGTCATTTTGGGGTAGGGATAGTGTACTTGGTTCCCCCATAATTACGTCATGTTGTTTTCCATGGGTTATAACACAAACAGAACAGTAGTACAACGTTTTCTGGTTTGTTTGTACTGCATTGTTGCAGCTCAGGGATTTCATGGAGATCGGAAGTAGAATTTAACCTTGTGAAACCATGCTGATCTTGCAAGCTAGTTTGACTTAACTAATCAGTCTGGAACCCCTCAATTTATAAAGCATATAATAAACCACCCACACTAATTAATATATAAATATATATATATAAATAAAAAAAATAAAAAAAAATGTATAGTATAAATTCCAAAATACATGATTGATGGAAGTTTACCTTTAACATCAATTCTGTTTTCTGACCAGTCTAGGATGTGGGATAGGTTATGGTTACCTGCACAGGATACCTACGTTGACATTCGCAGAAGGCAAGAAGATCAGTTTCCCTGCACAGATGCCAAGTGAATCAGTTTCAGCACCTAAAGATGGCTTTACAGAGGTATGACAATACATACTGTAGATTTGCAATGATGGGATAAAGTAAACATTCGCATCTTTTCCTTTCTATTCTTGCGTTGAAATCTAAACTGTTCCTGGTAGGTTTGGCATTTAAAAATACGGTATTTTATTTTCAGGTTCATCTCTCTGCGGTCACATCTAATCCTCCAACCTCAGTGTCGTCTTCTGCATCCACTGGATTGGAACAGTGTCTTACTGGGCTGACTGTCAATTCTACCACAGCGCCTGAAATTAGGGAGCTTCAAACAGGCATAACCCAGCCCCCACACACACTTAAGATATCAACCCATTCAATTCCATGTGATGAAAATGTAACAGGCCTCTGTCCTGTGTTATTCTGTTAAAGGTGCTCCCACTGTACCAGTGATGCCTCCCCAGGTCCCTTCCTCCTTGAATGCTGCAGGATCATTTAATCCAGCCACTACATTACCAGGCTAGTACAACAACCAAGGAACCGTTAACTAGTCAGATCTGGTACAAGCATGTGTAAAGCAGTATTAGGATTGGGTTATTGACATGCCTTATTTTCTTCAGGTTTCATGCCATTACCTGGTGGTCTTCCACCCCTTCCAAATTTACCAAACCTACATATCACCTTACCAGATCTGGGCCCTGTTTCACTACCAGGCCTGGGTGGATTACAACAACCAGGTATTTGATATTCAGATCCTAAATTATTTTCCTGCCATACTAACACTACTGTATTGTTTTATTTTTAAATACCGGTATGGTACTGTATATGCTGCATTTTCTCTGCTTAGTGTATTTTGTGATTTTGTGTTTTTACTGTACAGGCCAAACTTGGCCTGTACTGTAATTTAAATTTAAAGGAAGCGCTAAGTAATTCTGTTGTTCCCAAGGGCTCCCACTGCTGTCACATTTTCAACATTTAAACCACTCCGGTATGGTGCCTTCTCAGCTGCCTGTGGTCTCTCTACCACCATCCGACTTTGTTCTCCCCCCTATGACTACCACTGGGACTCCCGCTGAGCAGACCCCTCTTGCCACACATGACGCGCCCGTGTCTTCGGCCATCCAGGTAGCTAACAGTTCACTGGCTGAGATCCACAGCCTGCCTTCTGCTGACACCTTTAAACCGACGACGGTCACCGTGTCTTCCACGTTGTCCTAGCGCTGATGGCATCTCCCGAAAGCAATTTTATACTCTTATCTCACTTACCCCTCACCCCTTAGTCATACATTACTGTCAATGCAACATGTAGTCGCATGTGGCCTTTGTTGCTATATAAAGTAGGGGTTTAAGGGTTAATTTAGTGCTTGATTGAATGTTTGTCTGGCTGCACCAAGTACAGAAACACAATGTAATTAGAAAGCTGAATTCATTGATTTGTTACTTGGACTACAGCAATAGTCAACAATGTTTGAGCCTGTGTATAAAATATATAGATTTTTTGTTTTGGAATCAGGTTACTGTAAATCCAATATATATGGAAATGCATATAAATTATGAGAGGGTCAAACTTATTAGGTCTTCAAGAGAAGACTACAGGCAGTAGTTAGAAAACACTTTGAATGTACTGAAACTTGATTGTTGTATAAAACAAGTATGATATGCATTGTAAAGTCACATCCTCCATTAAATGGATGTATTTTCTCTATGTTAGGCTCTTCATTGTGAATTTTGGCATGCATTGCTTACTGTATCCAGTACAACATACAGTAGACTGGAACCACTAGGTGTCAGTGTACACCCAGAAATTAGACTAAGGCAATAAGCGTTCAGTATTCTTGACTCTTCATAGCATTAAAATGGCCTGTCACATCACTTTGTTTTTTTTAAATATTCTGGCATTTATTATTTACTCCTAGCAGGACTGTACACTTTGTACCCAAAGAGAATCATACAGCCTTTAAGCATGAGCAACATCCAAAGCAGCAACATGAGTAAACTCTACAAAGAGTGACATGTTAAACTTGTACAGAACTGTACTCCTGCAATTCAAAATTCACCTCCTGTACAGCATATCCAACTCTGCCAGTATCCATTTAATATTCCTGCATAGGGATTTTGTACACTTTTTTTCCTCTACATTTGGTTACTCTGTGCATTTAACATTAGTATGCTGCCCGGGGCCTACAGCACTAGATGCCACTTGTATGATAAACATTACATTCTCATGGCTAGTTGGAACTCAAATTAAAGCCTAAAACATCTGAATAAAGAAAACAGCCAAATTGAAAGTGAAACTCAATGTAGCGCTACATAAACTAAACTGCCCGCCCCTACAGTAAATTAAATGCTAGCAGCGTGAATCATTTGCACCCTGGCAGAATTATTTTAATTCATCTAAACAACGGGCTCCCTTTGGCCCATTTAAGGCTGCTTTTTTGTTGTCGTCTTTTTCCCTACCCACCAAATATGTCAACCACACTTTGTCCAGTCAAATATTCTTCAAGGTACTTTGTCAGTTTCAGTGCTCTACTGGTTCATTCACCAAAGTTCTTTATAATAATAATAATAAAAAAAAAAAACTTTAATTGATTTAGTCTTTTCGCTTCATGTCCTGGTAAATCACCAGTTTAAAAACATGACACAGGCTAACAGAGGCCTAGCCCAAACGGTGTCCCTCTCCTCCTAATATCCTGCTTCTACCACATGCATACAGTGGTGCATGGTGGTTGGCTGTTCCCCAACATGTCGGGTCCTCCAGGGAGGGAGGGGAGGGGGGAGGGGGGCTCTTCAGGCACGAGAGTAGCGAGCTGGTCCGTCAGTCTTTCCATCACAGTGCAAGGCAGTCAAGTCAGATGATGCTGGAGGAGGCTGGTCCTGAGCCGCCAGCGTTCAGATTTTGCAGGTTCCCAGAAGAGCTAGACCGCCTCATATGGGGGAGCAGGTAAGAGTCACTTCCCAGCTGGTGTACGTCAAAACGGTCCTCCTTTCTGTACGCTAAACACCGCCGAATGAAAGCCTACAGCAAAAGGTACCCAGAAGGAATGTGTTTATGGTAAGAAAATGGTATTATCCTTTTATAGATAATGCATACAGCCTCCTTTTCACACTGACCTTGGCTTCATTACTGGCAACAGGCTTTACAGGGAACTGAACATCAGTAGCTTTAAGAATGGTGTTCTCCTGCAGGATGTCCTGCTGGGACTGATTGTGGCCAAACGGCTGAGGAAAAAATAGACGTTTTCGGTCCATACACTGACAGTCTTATGCATTTATTGTTATTTATAATTGCTTTTACCCTCCTGTTGTGCTAGGGTTTCAAACACACACTTTGTTGTGCCAGCAGTGCACATTATATGTCTGTAAACTTTACAATTAGGATTGATGCCTTCTATCTGCCACAAAGAGCTAGTGCATTGGATCAGTTTGACCCAGAGGACAACAGGAGGGCAAATTAAGTCCCCACACACTTTAAGCAGCTAGCAATGATTGTGTCTTAATATGTTGACTTATGCCGAGGTAAGGAAAAGTGAAATGTTATTCATAACCACCTCATATCACTTTTACACAGAAACAAAATGCAAAATAAGACAAATATTGTGTTTCCTCCTTACCTTTCTTCCGTACAAACACTGGAAAAAGATGACACCAACTGACCACACGTCAACCTTATTGGAGATCTTTGGAGGTTCTTTACCAACTACAAAGCATTCAGGTGGCAGGTACCTGTTTAGATGTAAAAAAAAAAAAAAAAAACCCAGCTAACTTCATGTGTCTTACAGCAGAGCCCTGCAAATGTCCCTGACCTGCTGATTTACTTTATATAAAATAAAATAAAATAAAAAGTAAGTAATTATCAAGAACGCTTGCTAAACTCACACTCAAAAATAAATAAAATAAAAAGTAAAAACCATAATCCTTCAATGTCATAAGGTGCTCCCTCAGAAGCTCTGCTCCACACACTGGAAAAGCATTGCGAAGGATAGGATATTGTTGTTGTGTGTGAACACTGTGTTCCTAGTTATGGAGCTGTGACTATGTAGAAGTACCAGACTCTTTTTACCAGTAGGTTCCTGCACCCTGTGATGTCAGGTCCATCCCATCTACACCGTAGTTGTCATCATCCATTATTTTGGACAAACCAAAATCTGTAATCTTTATTTCGCCACAGGCGGTGCCATCGACCAATAGGATATTTCCTTCAAAATAACAACATATCAACTTCAGTATACGGCCGTCATTCTGCCAATATTCAATTTTGAAAAGACAGGTATTACTGTAGCATGCTATTTACCGAATGCCAAGTGCAAAAAAAAAAAAAAAAAAAAGTGTACCTGGCTTGAGGTCATAATGGATGATAGGGGGTTTGATTTCATTCAGGTATCGCAGTGCATTCACAATTTGCATGACAATGGACCGTGCCTCCTTCTCAGACATTAGCTTGTGCTGCTTCAGGTAAAAGTCCAAGTCATTACCTTCGCAGTATTCCAGAACAGTGCAAAACCTATGGAATGTAAAAAATATATATAATAATTTTATACACTATACAATACACACCTCCACTAAAACAATAACGTGGAATGCAATGTTGCTGAAACAGGAACACAGTAAGAACTAACGTGTCTGTGTCCAGTGAGAAGTAGTCGTAGAGTTTTACAATTCTGGGATGGTCCAGTTGCTTGTGTATTCTGTATTCTCGACATGCATGCCTGCGGACAGGAAAGTAGTGTTGTTATCGCAGATGACGTTACGAAAAGAGCCCGGTAGTAATTTGAAGCGACAAAGTTAACCTACTTGTGATAGTTCTCCTTTTTCTCCTCTCTCCAGTTCTTGTTGAGTTGGTGGATTTTCACAGCAGCATAACGTTGTTCAATCAAGTCAAAAGCCTTTAAAAGCAACCACAGGAAAGCACAGGTTAGCGACTCTATATTAATCCTGCACACACAAAATTTGACATTAATGACCTACAGTACCTTGTAAACTTCACTAAAGCCTCCTCTCCCTAGCAGGTGTAGCAAAAGATACCTCTCATTCAATGTGGGATGATCTTTGAATCTGGGGGGGGCAACAAACATACATGTGTTACATAATAATTTACAGTTTAAGGAATACTTATCACTGGTTAATAACTGATTTGTTATACTTAAGTTATATTTGTCAAAGATCCTTTCATTTGTGGCATATTATACAACACAGACACTTGTGATGTACTCATACAACTGGCCAATGAGAAAGTGATCTTGGGTGGCATCACAGACGTGACACTAGATGCACCTACATATTAATGCTACTGTAGTCGCCAGCAAGCAAGACACTGGGTTAATTATCCCATCAGTTTATAATAGCATGTATCCACCAACTGGTTTACAAGGGAAGCATACTGTAGCACCACCTGACAACATGACTTTACATTCAGCTATGTACCCCACGTTACAGACAGAGCCAGACTTACTGTGAACTGTCTTCATTATTTATTCTCTTCAGCTCCCGAATGTGAAGGTTGCGTACTCTCTCCAGGCGTTCCAGCTCTGCCTGGATCTCAGCTTCTTCCTATAAATGATTCACGTGTGCAAACACAGACGACATAAGGAATATCAGAGTATTGACTACAAAGAGAAGGAAACTTCACTTGTGCTCAGCTGACTATTTAGATATGAAATATTAATGGTTAACTTGGTAGAGTCTGTAGATGGCTGATGAGTTATTCAGTGAAGACAACAAAACATACTGAAAAAACACTACAGGATCACAATTCGTACAAGTGTGACTCAAAACTACAATTATGTAATGGAACATGTCCCATGTGTCCCCTGAACACATTTAAACTGACAGGACTGGCTCCCAACCTAAAAAAAAGGGGTACTCATACAAGTTTAATATTTGCTGTTAGCTACAACCATTTCCATAGTGTTCAGAGCTTCTCTACATTGAAATGTTTAATTGCTGCCTAAGCTTGCTTCCAACCTTTTTAAGATATCCAAGACGTAGTTTGAAGATCTCTTCCTGTTCATGGTACTCAGCTAGTGTCAGCCTTTGGAATAGAGGAGATAGAAAAATAAAAAAACATAATAACATTATCTAAGTTAGAACTTAAATCCTAGGACAATTTGGAAAACCTCCATGGTTACTATTATATACCTCTCGTTACTTAGTTCCACAATTTTGTAACCGTCCTGTTAACAACTTGCAATAATGTAATCTCCAAATGCATACAATAACACAAACAAACACTCTTTATATTATTATATTATCCTGGGGACTCATCTATGGTTTGCATAGGGGTGAACTCACAGCTGAGGTAGACTGGGTTTTAGAAAGGGATCACTTTCTGCACCGTTCACTGCCTTGGTTTTGCGTTGCTTTGGCTCAGAGTTTGTTGTTGGGGCTTGAGAGTTGCTGGAGGATGGGGGTTTCCTTTTGGCTAAGAGCTTTCTCTGCCTCTCGATGTCCTCTCTTTGTTGGTTTATCCATTCTTGTTGTCTACAGAAAACACTCAGTATTATTTACAAAACCAATAGTTCCTTGTATTATGATAACGGTAACAGAAATACTGAAAAGCAATTGGTTCAAAAACCAGTAAAGATCAACAATTTATACGCTTTAACATTTTAGCTTAATTAATTTAAATGGTACATGGTGGTACGCAGATGCACAACATGAATCTGCTGCCATATAATCATTTTCAGTCGTTTCTCACACTTGCAACAAATGTCAAATTGGAACCACAAATATGGCGGAGCATGTAGTGTCTAGCAGCAGATGCCAGTCTCACTGGTCAATAGCTTTCAAACATGTCACTTCTGGTGCACTCCCCCTTATCTCATGCTGCGAAATCCAGCCAAAGAATCACACATTACAGATGGATTGCAGTTATGATAGGAGCAGCTGATTCTCTCCTGATCAATGAAGACTCCTAATGTTTATTATCAGAAGGCTCACTTGACGAGGTTTTGGAAGGCGTAGCCGTCGGTCCACTGCTCCGTGAAAGACGCGCCGTGTCTCACTGTAGTGAAGTGGCCCAAACGCAGCCTATCCTGCATACTCTTCTCCCGGCATGCCTGCTTTTCCTGGGTGCTCTGGAAGACAAAACCGTGACCTCATCCGGCACTGCATGTACACTCACATCAACAAATATAAGACCATAAATATGAGCATAAAACTCAGACAAGAATATAGTGTACCTACCTTCTCTATGAGCAACTTCTTGCTCATAGAGATGCATTTATTCAAGCGTTCCTTGTACTTTTCAAGTAATTTCTGTTGTTCGTCTATCTGTCTCCTGAGATCACAGTTTGCCTATAGAGCAGAAAAACCAACTGGAATCAGCAATATCACATAATTATACTGTTGATCCACAAATTATTCAAGAAATAAAGCTATATGCATAATGCAAAGGCAGGACATAGAACTAGATATGTTTTAATCAATGTAAAACAAATTTCCCTACACGGTTGTGTCATAATAATACATTACTGGCTAGTTAGCCCAAAAAGAGTCAACAGGGCCCAAATCCTTACCCTTAGTAAATCATCTATCCTCCCCTCCTTTTTCTCCAGGTCTAGATTCTTATTACTTTCAAGGGCAGCCAATTTCAACCCAGTGAGGTCAGTCTGGGATGGAAACAGCAACGCAAGAACTCATAAAGCTTGCTCAGCAATGAATACATTAAGAACGTTTACACAAAAAAAAAAAAAAAAGACAAAACTTTGCAGCATGTCACTAAGTAATGCGACTAAGTACAAGATTTGGGTTTCCAAATACATGCTAGCATTTAACGTTTTACATTTTATTTTAATAGCACAATAATTATTGCATTCAAAATGTATAATTAATACCCATGAACAATTGAAAAAAACAAAACATTTTGTAAGCATAATTATAAATGAGGAGTTATGAAAGACATAAAATGATCCCCTAAGGGGGGCATGGGGTGTGCCTATAATCATCCTCACCTGGACACATTTGATTGCTAGTTGCTTTGGATGCATAATATGGTCCCCAAAAGACAGACTGGTAGGAGAGGAGCTATTTTGTCTAACCTGTAAAAGCAAAGCAGACAGCAGCCTTGTGAGAAGACAATGCTAAACCACAGAGCAAAGATCATTAGCATTGCGCTGCAGTAGGGACGACTTACGGCAGAGCCCTGAGCAGAGTGGGAATGTGAATTCTGGGGTGAGCGAATCACCTGGGGGAGAACTCTCACAGGACTGGCCCCATTTCCTCCCTGGAACTGAAATGCAGAGGACAAGTGACATCACAGCCAGCTACATGGCAACAACATTTACACAAGATTTTAATGCCCTTGTGTTCTAATTGTTGGGACTTGAAAGTATATTATAAACAAAATAGTGTTTAAATCTGTATGCATGTATGACTATTAAAAACAATTATTTGGTACTTCCATTTTGAAATGTGTCAACTATGTAACTTACATCAAAATAATCACTAATTTTGGGTCCTCGCACGATAGATTTTCCTGTGAGGGCAAAAGCAAGAGTGTTGTTATTAACAAACCCCACACTACTTGGATTGCAATGATCCAGAAACCAGTGTGAACCAAGCTCACCTTGGCTGCTCTCTGACTGATTATCAGGTTTCCGCTTTCGGCCTCTAGATGATTCTGACTGTTTCTTCTCTGGGGTCTAAAAGAGAGACACAGTTTAGCCCTCAACAGTACATTCATGTTGTGTGTATGGTATGCGTGTACAGTGTGATCATCTTTCAAATGTACCGAATAAGCAGGAGAGGTGCCCCTTTTCACATCTGACCCCTAGCAAGAAAGAAAGGCAAATATTAACAAGCTTACATAGTCGTAAATACTGTTCAAAATGTCAGAACACAGTAAGTACAAAAGTTCAGAATATTATTTCAAAACTGAACATCTAGCCAAGTTATTGCTGTTACACAACCGCAGGCCAAGGCCTTGTGCACTTCAGCAAACTGCTGACCAGTGTTGGTCTCACTGAGTGTGTGTGGTGTGTAATCATTAGGGGTGTGTGACGTATGGAGGGCATCTGTGTGGATGACATCTGTGCACATTCAGCAGAGGCGCGAGACTCCGAAGAGGCTTTACGATGCCAGCCAACCCCCACCCCCTTCCTTCAAGAGACCCAACATCAGTGACTTATTACACCAGCCTAGGGGTGAAATACACAAGAGGGCTGCAGGCGTGCAAAACCAGGAAACAAAGTACCCCCCCCCCCCATTTTCCCCTCAAGGACCGGACCTTGTTAATGCAGCAGTCGTGTCACACCTCAACATGAAGTATTAATCTCAGCTTTCCACTCCCACACACACTTCACCGTCATACACCAGCAAAGGGGCCATCACTAAGACGAGCTGCATGTGTTAACAATGCATCAGGCCACATATGACAGTAAGCTGAACACAAGGTCTGGATGACGACAATGTAATAAGATGACATGCACCAAGTAGGAACACACTAGTTTATAGAAGCATGGCTGTCCATCTGCAGCTTCATGAATGGAAGAAAATAAAAAATAATTGTTGTTGTTATTAATTAATTACATTTTTAGAAATTGAGTAATGTTTGTAAAATGTATATTTTTTTATTACAATAACAACAATAATTTCTACTGAGAGAAAAAATACTTTCCTCGACAGGCCTCATCCATCCATAATGCTATTCTCTTTCACATCTCTCCATACCTCTGACTCCTTGTCACTTGAGGATCCCAGGCTTCCAAAACTGTGATTTGAACATTCATTGTTTGTCAAAACCTGAAAGAAATTTTACATTTTAGATAGAATCTATAGTCATAAAAGCATCAGTGAGGAAATAGGACAGGAGTTTTGTTTATAAATAAATAAATAAATAAATAAATAAATAAATAAATAAATGATAACAAGACCAAGTTGATAATGCGTGAAGAAATCAATGCACACGCTTTAATAAAATACAAAATGTTTTAACTTGGCCAACATAGTGCCGTGGTACTGTTAGAAGAGAAAGAAGAGTAAGTGATTGTCCAGTTACTGGACATCCCACACAACAACCAACACTCTTCAGAGGCACTATGAAAGCTCATGCTAAAGGTGGTGTTATGACACAAGACCTTGTGAGGCACACAACCTAATTAAAAACAAAATAGCACAAGACCGTAACAATATTCCTATTGATTTGGTCTCTCACACACACAGTCTGAGAAGGGATAAGTTTACTGACTTTGGTTCCGCCGCTGGTGCTGCCGGTGGTGCTGCAGCCTGTGCTGCCCCCGACCCCACCCATAAAGCGGGCCTCCAGCAGCTCCTGTCTCCGGGGGTCCAGGCTGTGCAGCTCCTCCATGGTGCCTGGGAGGATTAGCAACATTTCACAGCATGGGTCCAAACTGTTGTGTCCAGACAGGAACACCACGTACGGGTCAACTACACACATCAAGAGGCGACTCAAGTTTTGGTTTCTCAATTCTACTGTGAAGGCTCCAGTAGAGAACAATTAAGGCTTCCCTTTCAACAAATAAAGCAATATTGTTCTTATTCCACTGTCTGTGGCTATGGAGGTGGGGCATATTTCTGACCAATCCTTACTCCTGATAGTAGGCTATGTGGTGAACTGCTAAAGCCTTTTATGTTTAAACGTAAAAAATAACCATTTAAATAAATGCTTTATATTAAGTATCAATATAAAAATGTGTGCTTTTATTGAACCGTACATAATGTAAGCAATCCTGACAATTTTGCTTCTGGGGGTCATTAAAATCCTGTCGGACATAAGACTCAGAGGGGTCTGTTCACTCAGTGCTTACTGACAAAACCTGACCTAATGAGAGCACCATTTTGAATTCATGTAAGGACAGGGAGTCTTGGTCTCAGTCTTCCGTAGATACGCTCAAGGGCCAGAGAAATAAAACACAATGACTGCTAGAGTTGTAGCCTACTTTTGGTTAACCACATATACTGATGGAAGATTACGTCTACAGTATGTGCACGGCATCCACTCTGACACACAATAAGCCCACCAGTCAGCCATTTCATATAATGCTTTGCATCTATCCACTGCTACAGGAAACGAGACAGGCGAGATTTTTTCTCCCTTGCTAGAAACAGGTGATGGCAGAACAGGTGACTGGGAAAAGCAGGGTGGTTAATGTAACCCAGAGATGGGGAAAGCAGCCTGTCTCACCAAGTGAGACTTCTAAGATGAATGTGTCTCCAGTTCATCTGTGAGGCAGAAGTGACGGACTGGAGAGTTGAACTTCTATGATGAAATGCAGAGGTAGGTTTAAAAAAAAAATCTCTTCTCTTTAAAATATGTTCATAAATAGCCAAAATTACACTTGACATCAAACAGTACGACTTTAGAGCCACTGGACTGGCCCAAGCACACCATTTAAATTAAAACAAAACGTATTTTAAAGCACATAACATGCTACCTTCACTAATGTATTGTTTTTTGTAGACAAAGGTGACCTTAAACATTCTGTTTGAGGAGTCAGAATCAAGGATGTCTTTCTGTAGTTGTATACAGACAGTGATAGTTTTCCCACAGCTCGCTCAAGCCCAAATCTGTCCAATACAGCTTCATGAACATGAAAATACATCTATCATACTGCAGTGGCCTGCCCAGGCAGTCACCTGATGCCAGTCCAATTGATCACATATGGGGGATAAGATGGCACAACTACTTAGGAGTCAAATTCTAAAAAGCGCATGATTCGACAATGCACAAGATTCTGCGGTGCCCCAGTGTAGGTGTGTGTGGTGTGGCGCCCTCCAGAGATGACACCCATTTAAAGGCTAATCACTGACGTGACAACAGTTTCTGTGCTTCAAATGCACCAATGAGCAAGAGAAAAACACACATTACTTAAAACCCATCCAAATCCAAAAGCCATTCACTATAGGCAAATAAAAACAAACCATTCAAGGGACAAAAGTGACACACTTCACTCTGGGCCATGCCTTGCATTACACTGACAGGCAGATAGGCCTATTTCAGTACAACATGAAGTAACTTGAGAAATGTCACGTAACAGGTATGATACAGTAGACTAGTGTAAATAGTACTCCAGTCATTGACTGTCTTCACACATGTCACAGATTAGCAAATCGAAAAGATGGCTGCAAAGGCCCTACATCAGCTTCTAGCCTATATGGATCTACAGATAAAGGCATTTGCATATAATGTAGTGTGTCCGTAAACAGTAATCAAGAGTAGCCTACACATCGTGTAGTCAATAGTGATGTCATGTCATACTGGGGGGAAGATCCTATATGATAATATGATCCTCATGACTGAAAAAAATGCAGATATAAACAAAAAATCCAAACAAAAACAAACAAATCAAATTTGACATTCGAGAATACTTAATCTATTTGTGAGCTGACTGCTTAATCAGTTGTGGATCATTTGTTGCAATGCACTTAAATTGGTAAACCTTTGTTAATCTAAAAGCAGCAGGTGTTATACATACAGTTTTATGGGATTTAATCAATAGGCTGTTAAATATCTTCACACATGCAATAATCATAACAAACCTGTAACAGAGTTAGGGATAATTTCCTTTGTTTCCAGCATGAATGGGATTTTGAAGGCATTCCTAAATGCTATCTATATTTCAGCCCCTGGAGAAGCAAGTTGCTGAACCCTCAGTCATTACTCTTGCTGTGGATGTCATTTGGCAGGGAGACCACCTGTATACGGCAGATACTTGCAAAGTCATTCAAATCTCTCTGGCATAAACCATCAGATTTTGACCATAATAAGAAATTACACTATATAGAAGTGTTTTCTGAACATAGCCATGTCATGTAGCTTACAAGTGTCACTTATGTAAGGCTACATAAACTGGTATAAGACAATCAAGGCATTAAGCCTAACCATTCAAAGAACACTTCTAAATGAAAGCTAATAATATTGAAGCCTGTGATATGGAGTGCTGTCCAATTAATTTGTGGGTCATAACAGTATTTTGTCATCAGGTACTTGTGTCAATGCACATGCATGTTGCACACTGTTGAACAGTGAGTACATCTGTATTCCAGGTGTGACTAGACTTAAGCATGAGCATCTGACGTGTCATAATAAAACAGTGAGTATTGCCAACACAGCAGCACCAAGTGCTGAGAGCTACATCTCAAACATAACAAAAGTGGATTGGTCTTCATTTTAAAGAGTCTAGCTCGACCTGAAACCGGCAGAGAAAAGACAGCTACAGTACATTGCCAGATGCACCACAGATGAGGTTTGCAAGGGAGCACTACAATTACTGGTAACGCCAAACCACCAGAGACTAGATGGAGGCTAGCATCCCAAATCTATAGGTTAGCTAGCTACCAAGCAGCCTTAAAAACCCCATCATGAGAATTTCGTTAATTCCAACGAGTGCATGTAATGTAACAAATTCATTTCCACAACAAGCACAATCCAAAACATGCAGTAACAGGATGCCCTGTTCATAGCAATAAACTGCTAGTTATCATCCATGCTTAATATAGTTATGCACCCAATTATCTTCACGTTGCTGCACTGGCCTGAACCTAAAAAGACAACCTGCACAGTGTCTTACTGCTACTAGCTAGCCAGACATCTCCATGGACTTTGGAGCTGACGCGTTACTATAGCTAGCTTGCAGATTCGCTACGCTACCTCGCCGTTTGAAAGACATTTCCTTTGCTCCCACAAAAAAACACACAGAAGAACAGGTAGACAGACCTTTGCGTCTTACAATATTTCACGATATGCTCTTCAACCGTCACCACTGCTATATGTTGCGGAAAAAACAGTCCGTATGGGGGACGTGGAGAGCTGGGACCAAAGATGGCGTCCCCTCCAAACTTCCACTACTTTGGACACTCATCATGCTACTTTTTCGTGTTCAGTATTGCAGAACACACAGTAAATGTTTTTCCACCACTTTGAAATTACCTGATTGATGCCCAGTAATATAATATGGGCACAGCTGTTATCGTACACTAAACCTATATAATTATGTTTTTTTTCAGACACAAACCTCTTCACACCTCAGCAGTGCGTCCTGGCTCCTGGGCCACCTCCTGTCTTCAAGTGGCATGAAACGTCATGCATCATCGTGTGCAAATTGTATTTATCGCGATGGTGATGCCCTTTCGGCAAAACAAAGCACTTTCATCACCTAGTTTACGCTTTGCCTTTTAGTTCACATGACATGCATAATCGTGCAGTTTAAAGCAGTGGAATAAAATATGTTTGGTTTTTATTTAGAAAATATTAAACAGTACACAGCATATCCTTTTTATTTTATATTTTTATTTTTTGATTATGTTACATGTTGAACAACAAAAAGGCGAATATTAAAATGGGTGTTGCATGATGGAGACAAGTTATTGTGATATATGTAGTTTCTTGTACTTGCTCTGCATCCAGACCCTGTGCATAGCAACTTTCTTTTTTCTGTTCACTTGAAGGCGCCTGTCCTCCAGATTCTGAACTTCTACCAGCCCAGCATTGGAAAATAAACTATGTACCTCGGCTGAGAATAAAACAAGAACGACAACAACAAACATGGTCACAGAACAGAACAATACAACTATTATGTGAAAACTGTAACTTTAAAATAGAGTAAGTTAATCAAAAACCTTTTGTGAAAAAGTAAACACAAGTTCCATCTCCACGTGTGTAAAAATTCTCTGATAAGCATCTTCCTGTTGGCAGAACATAATTCACTGTTAACATACAATTTAATAGAGTATCACAGACAGGGCATAGATATATATCTAGCCTATTAATGGGGAACTGAATTTACCTTTCTTAAACCGTAGCTGTGAAAAGTCATGTCTGCCATAATCACGGAAGAGAAATATCCCTCCATGTTTTAGGTATGAAGACAATCGGTTCACAACTCCTTGTATTCTGTCAGTAAAATAAATTATGGTAATATTTTATTAGGATGTAAGATGAAGCTTGTAGATCTGTGCAACAGTTACAGTATCGTATTGCAATACTGTTGATATAGAAATAACAATACAATATAGTAACTAGAAAATATATTTTGTAATTACAAAATTATATAGTAGTATCTACAATAATTATTGTAAGCTTAAATTGAAATTATATGTATATGCTTTTTTTGCATTCTCAAACAGCCCAAATCCCATGCTACAGTACCACCCTTTCTAGGCTAGAACTATATACATGAGGTCTAAAAATATTGTGTATAGCAAATGTATTAATTTAGCAATAATCTGTGGATAGTAAAATCTGTCAAATTGTGATACATATTCAGATGCAAAGCTGCGGTTGGTGATGGCATTCAGACAAAGCAAGAGGAGGTGGAGGTGGGGGTAGGAGGTACAGACAAGGTGAAGGGGACTGGAAGCAGAGGGGGTAGGGGTGCTGACAGGTTACAAATTACATCAGGTTCCCCGTCTTTGTCTTCTAGCCTTAACCTACCGTTCTGGATGAATTGAAGAAAGGACAAAGACTGCCAGGATTACATCCAGACTATGAGGAGGGAAAGGAAAGGGGGCCATTTCCTGACAAATGTCATTGACGAAGGCATGACACAAAGACTTGTCATAGTCTGGGTGGTCCTAGCAAGATAAAACAACTGGTCATTTGTTGTGTAATAATTTAGTAATTTAAGCAAACAGAATAGCACTATACTGTAAATGCCAAAAATGTAAATACTGTAGCTTATACCGATTGAGTATTTGTATGAGCAACATTGACACATATAACATTTAAAATACAATTATTTGATGACACTTTGTTGAGCATGATTAATAAAATAGCATAAAACCTATATTGGGTCATTTATCTTTTAAATTTTAACAGTATTCCTTATTAAGCATAATTTGTTTGGATTGACATTTGAACAATGACAAAACTAAACAACACAACTTTTTTTAAATCACTTGCACATTTTTGTATTATGATCTTGTTATTAATAAAAATTTCGAATTTTTTAAATGTATTTTTCAATATTACATTTCAGAATTCGGGGAATATTAATTCAGAAGTGAAAGGTAAGTCTTACCTTCACCAAACGAATGGCATGTGAGGAAAAGTCACAACAGTATAAGAATGCATCTTTATCTCTGTAAAATAAAAATAAAACAATATATAAACCTGCACATTTAATCATGGTAATTAGATACATGTGTCAAAAGATCCTTAAATGATAGTGAATTGTCGATATGATTTTATCTTTTTCTTCTTTAGAAAATGCTTTATGAAAGGTATGCCATGCAGTAACAGATTGCTTGGCAAAATTACAATATTTACACATAATGTTTCACTGTCTATATTATATTATTTATATTATATAAGTGTGCACACTGCGGTGGAGGTGAATACCTGATATATGTGCTTTATGCATGTGTTTAAGGAAAAGACTAATTCCTGACAGAAATAAAGAAGTGTGCCTTTAAACGACTTAACATAATAAATCGTATGCGTCACTTAAATACTTACTTAATTGACTTAAGAATAGGAAACACACTGTTACCCACCCCACATCCAACCTGAAAAGAGACATGTTTAGTTTTAGTTTTGTATATTGAAACCAAGACGACCTAAAAACACTGGAAAACATTTTTATCATAAGTTGGGTGACCTCTTGAAGTGCTGGCTGATAAGCACACACTGGGACTGGGAATTTAAGGAACATATAAAAAACACTGTTACAACATCACAACTGAAATAGCAATTGCAGCACAATACTCCCTTCCTTCAACCTGAGAGGAGTTAACAGATCACCTAAAATAGTCACTTATCTCACAAACCAGCTTTTCTTCAGTTCATTTAAACATGTTCAGTACTTTATGGCAATTAGGTTTACAATTACTTGCATTATCTATATTTATTATTATTTATATTACACACCTCTAAAATCCTGAAAGCTGTATAATGTCCAGGAAAAGGCATCGCAGGCATGGCAGATTCTCCATTTGCTACCACCTTTCCATTACAGGAAGTCTGGCATTTTGTAATATCATTATTTGTTATCTGGCTAGCAGGACTGTAAGGTTCATGGAGACCACTGTCTGTGACCCTGGCAGACAGAGCATGCTGTGGGTACAAGGCCTGTTGTACACCCTGACAATAATCTCCAGCAATAGGCTCCAGAGGAAGCAGTTCTGGGAATTCTTGAAACAGCCATTTGCGATCTTTGAAGAACTTGTCCTGATGTATTTCATAAAAGTTGTCCCAGTATTTGCAAGCTTCTGTGTCAAATTTACCTTAGGGAAAGTCATTTTTAAAAGTTATTATTTGTTGTCATGCAAACTTGATCAATGTGATCTTGGACAAATAATTGCTTCCTTGCCTTGTTCTTGTAAAGGAATCTGTACACAGGAATTTTCATCTGTTTTTAGACGTGCATTTTCTTTCTCTTCATCGGTCCATTGCACATGATCCCTAGAGCATAATCATTTTCGTTTTGCAAAAGTGTACCAAAATCCATATTCATGAGCTACCAATTTTGAAAAAAAAGAAGAAGAAAAAAAAGATATCTCACAACGATTTCATGGGAGGAATGGAGGCTGTACAGTACATTAAACCATTTACCACATGTTGTGCTTGAAGATGTCCTGAGGATTGGTCAGAATTCTTCCTCCCAGAGGAGCAGTGGGTCTTCCTTCAGTACAATTTTGTCTTACACAGAATTTGCCAAAAGCTTTAGCCACCAGGCCCTGGGGAAGCCTCCATAATTTATGCATTTTCTGTACAAGAAAATTGGGAGAATGTACGGAAAACGTGTTCAAATTATCAAATAGGCCTACAAGGGACTGTACTAAAAACCGTACAGTTGGGCCTGCCACTCATGGGTGTTAAGAGCGGTACTGTACTGTATACTGTACATTTGACCACATCTACAAATAGAAGTACCTATTTGGCAATTCACCTTAAAACGGATGTACTGTAACGAAATGAAACGCAGGTGCCGTGCCAAAAAGTTATTGTTCACCAAAAACGACCAGCGTCATCTGGATCAAACGTGTCTGTTGTA
This sequence comes from Aphredoderus sayanus, assembly GCA_027564795.1. Lineage (NCBI taxonomy): Eukaryota > Metazoa > Chordata > Actinopteri > Percopsiformes > Aphredoderidae > Aphredoderus > Aphredoderus sayanus. Next base: position 35,516 of record JAODUG010018009.1, read on the forward strand.
ACAACAAAGGTGTCTTTGTAAAACGTTTTTGTTTCTTATAACAAAATAACCATTGTGGCAAAAGAAGTGCAGATTTTAGACATGTTTAGGCCTACCGGTACAGTATGTGTTTGATATGTATAACATCATCAAATATTTGAACACTATAATTATCATGATTTACTGGTAAAAGTATGAAATGATCTCTTGAAATTTGCAATAGACTGCATTATTTCACCTGCTCTGTTCCATAGATTATGATGAATCCATTTGTTTTTACCAGTAAATATATATTTTAAGTGGAAATATAATCATAAAATGCACTTTTCATACGGAAATCAATTTTCGGCGGACAATCACATTCTGGCACGACACCGGAAATGGGTCGTTACTAACTCCAAATAACTACAAAAATGGAGCATGAGATACCAGGCAGCCGCCAGCCGGAGAAAGCTAACGTTTACAAACGCTACTGCGGTAAATATACATCGACATCATTCGACCATTAAATTATGTAGATATGTCTCCTTGATTTTAAAGCCAAATTTCTTTTCTCGATTTATTCGTGTTAGGAATACTGTACCATATACATTTGTGAGCTAGCAATGCATACCGTAGTGACGTTAACTGTACCAGTAGTATACCTAATCTCACTCTGAAAATCTGCAAAGCTCTTAAAATGATGTGAAGTTTCTATGCTGTTATTCAATTTGCTTTTACCTGCTTTTTTGGTGTGCTTGTCACCCGCCAGAGTCAAGGCATACTGCTAAGAACACTTCATGTACACACTGCCCCCTACCGATGGCCCACCGTCGGAGAAAATTAAACACTACAGAACTTTTGGACTTGAGGACCAGAGGTATTTCTGATGCTGGAGTATTAACAAGCACAAATTTGAAGATACTTAGGGCGCGGGTTCTTCAGGTAAATAATATAGGGGTTATGTTTTAATATGTAATTAATGTACCTGTGAAATTTTAAGACCAGCGCCCCCTTGTGTAGGACAACACCAATTTCATTAAAGTCTGGACAAAGACCTCAAAATCAACAATCCTATACGAATGTGGGAAAATTTACTTTGAGAATTATCAGAGCTGCTACAGTTGGTATGTATTTTTATCTATTTATGCTCAGCACTTTGAACAAGTTTTTTAAATAGTGTCTTTGCTCTCCATTTGTAGCGCAAATACAGACCCTCAACTTTTGTACAACTTGCCTAACCGTTCCAAAGTGGAGAAAATTGAAGATGCATTGCTCTGCCGGAGTCCACTGGTAAGGAAGGCTGGATGCAGAAATTCAAACAGAAACATCACTACAATTATCTAATCATAATTAATTAACTAACTAATGAATTAGCATGTTTGTATTTTTTTTTAACAACAGGAAAAAACACTACCCACTCCTTCTGATCATATACCTTCCCTATTGGCATTGACAGCCAATAATTGGTTGTATCGTCTTTCAGCTGAAACAGGAAAGGAACTTCAGAAGGTGTACCTCTCTCCACATCACAAATTCAGGTATTTTCACCTTACTGATAATGCTGTAAATCGTCCATTATTATTATTATTTTTATCCATCTAGCACAAATGACTGTGATTCTGTATGGTGATTTTATTTAGTCTTTTACTTAATTACGCACCTTTCTGTTCGCGTTTTTGGCAGGTACCTTGGCTGGGATGTCCCTCAGGAAACCTTTTATGTTAAATCCATTCAAAACAAAGGCACACCTTCAGCCCGAATGGTAACAGACAGAATCTGTAATCTATTATATTTTGCATGTGTTAATAGTCTGATTGCCTATATAATATTTTAATATTCCTGACAATTGTTTTTATTTGTATTTTTTTTTATTTATTTTTGAAGAGAGGCATGGATCAGAATACCCTAATGTACCTGGCCATCTTTCACGTTTTCCCTTTGCAAGTTGTGGCAGTTTTGGAGATCAACAAAATGGTATTCACACAATAGTTTGTGTTTTTTCACCTAGCATTTTCAAACTTTCTTGGTCGACATGTTTGTTCATAGTAAATCTTTATCTTTTGCAGGTTTTTGGCAACAGTGTTACTGATGTTGTTATGTCTCAAGGTGTCCTTGCTGTCTCTCACAGCACCAAGTCAGTGAAGTTTTACAGCTTTGAACACATTATGAATAAGGTATAAAATTATGTATCTACTTGCAATGGCATTGTAAGAGCATTCATTTTGATTTACTTTTAGTGACAGAATAATAGAACAAATATAGCACACTACTACAATAACAGTAGAATTTGTTATAATTTATACAATAGTCCATTTTACAATGCAATATTTAATTCACTGTTTTACAGCTTCTTAAATGGAATGGAACTTGTGTTCCACCCTTGTTTCTTTAGCTTCCTTATTTAAGTTTTCAAGTAACAAATCCCATGTTTGCGGTACCTGACCACATACCTGTAGCCCCCCCCCTCTCATTTTCCATTGACTGATAACGTGTTTGAAAGCTGATCAGTGTACAGTATGTATTCTCAAGTTTTAACATTCAGTAAAAATAGATGGAAAGGTTGATGAAGTTGCACAATAATGTGTTTCTCTGTTTCCAATGAATAATCTTAATCAGCCTCTAGCATTTGTGGTTCCTGGTTAGGTTTGTCTTCACTGCCAGTCCCACTGTGTCCTTCTTTTAATTAAGCGAGTATCTGATATTTTCTTGCAGTGACACAGAATGTTTTGATGAAACCGTGGCAGTCAGTGGTGGATTTAAAAACAACTGTTGAGTGAACTGAAAATGAGTGGGAGGGGGCTTAATATTGTGGTACGGAAGCTACAGAGTCACTTGTTTAACAAGCACAATATTCCTTTAAAGCTCTTGCAGACTGGAATACATGTTCAGTGTTTTTTCCCTCTTCTGTTTTTCTTCCTTGCTCTGTCTATTATTTCATATTTATATTATTTATATGTCCAGTACATGACTTCAAAATTGGCACTAGGAGATCAACACTCTTCTCACAACACTGTGGGAGAAGTTCCTTTTGGTATCCCTGTGAATATTAACTTCAAGGGTAGGAGAGATATTCTTAATTTAGTCACCATGACACTAAATTTTTGTGCCTGGAAAAATTTTTTTTCATGAGCCAATGCTATCACCTATGTAAATGCATACTACTATAAGGTATGAACCTGACTGTATAATACTTACTCCACAGATTGCCCTCCAGTGCTTTTTGAAGTGTCGTGCTCTGATAACAGTGTACAAATCGGAGGCTATCCATGGCACTACATATATACGCCCCCTAAAAAGAAACACAAGGGCACTCATCACATCTGTTCACTGGGGGACAGAACTCTGGTATGTTACTCAAGTAATTTAATGTTAATGACCATAAATCAATAGCTCCAGTGGACTTCGGTGTGAGTATTTTACTCTGAAATGGTTGTGCAGCCTTTTGAACATGTCTGTTTGAGGACCACAGATGTTTTGGACAGCCATTGTCTGTTGGACAATTCAGGACTTCAGCAATATGCTGTCTAATTTCAAGCACTACAAGATGATTAAAATAAATCCCAATGCCACCTGTCCCAAGCAGCTGTTTGGTCTTTTTGCTGTTTTAATGGTATATATTTCAAATTGATCATTTTTAACACGAGACGGAGGGTTACACCTATTTGAATGTAGATTTTAACTTTACTGATCATATATTTTTTTATGATATGACATTTAAGAATATATTAATAAACTATGGCTGCTTACTTTTACTACTTACTATAGTTAACCGTTTTGATCCTTAATCAAAACTATCTATATGCTAGTTTCAATTTAGATACTGTACATGCCCAAATATCGAAATTAGATTGTAGTGTATTGTTGAATGTATTATTTATACATGCATATTTGTTTTGCAACTAGGCTACCAATGGTGTACAAACCATGCACTGCTGTTGTTTGGAGAGTGATTGGATCTACTTCCACCCTGATGACTCTGGTAGAATTATTCATGTCGGGTCGAGCACTATAAAGTGAGTACCATGGGTTCTCACTGGAATTACAGTTTCAGAGAATATCAGTATTAGAAATGGAGTATTTCTCTCATAATTAAGTGTAAAATATAGCCATAGCTTCTTACATGTGTGTAATTACATATCACGTTAACAGGATACAGTGTATCACGGGGTAGTGTTTTATATTGCTTTATTTATAAAATAGTCATTTGGCAATCCATATTTCCATAAAATCTGTTTCAGCACTACAACACAAGATGGGGGCTTCCCAACAAGACTGCCTAAATGTTAACTGTTGCCTACAATACAACAGTGATTCAATGTGCCATGGTTTAAATAATGTAACAAAATCTTTGTAGCTAGTCACACACTATAATGTATCATAATTGCTTCTCTTAATATTGTTGTTTTTCCCCCCAAAGTGTGCTAAAAATGATTAGTGAGCTGAACAGTGGTTTGCCATCTAAAATTGTTGAGGATTTCTCCATCACTGCTCACCGTGACAGCAATGTGAGTGTAATGTCTTGTAATGGAAGACGCAAACTACGTTTTTGTTCATCACAGGAAAAGGACTTCCCATTTCCTCAGAATATGGACAATTTGACAATTCATGGTGTTTATATTTTATGTAGGCTGCCTCCCAAATCACGGTCACCTCCTCAGGCCGTACTGTGAAGAGAATATTACATCAGCTTGATGATGACCCAGAAAAAGAGGTAACCAAATCAAGTTAAATTCATTCACACAAAATCACAAGATTGTATATACAGTATTTGTTTTATCTCATTCATGAGTAAATCCACAATTTGTTTTACAGGTAGCTGAAACTGTGATTGTGGTACAATGTGGCATGCATATGTTCTAGGGTTACTCTCAGGTAAACAACCATCAAAAGTGAGTTAAAAATATAATATATATATATATATTTTTTTTTAAATTCATAGACATTCCGCATGGTGGAATTTGAGGATGAGCTGGACCTGCTGGCTGTGCTGGTAACTGATAACGAGGAAGGGGAAGGAAGTGCTCATGTTAGACTCTATGACAACAAGAGTGGGGCATTACTGAAGAGGGTTCCTCTTTTGGAACATTGGGATGAGGTGAGTTGTTGAACATAAAGATATAGCTGATATACAGATATTTGCAATCTAGCTTTTATTTGCCAATATGTTTTGCTTGTTTTTGCTTTTTTTTATGGTTGTTCTTGATTCAGGAGAAAGAACTGATATTTGAACTTTGTTTGAACTGAATCAAAACCAACAATACCTCTCTTTTCAATGCCCTGGGTTTTGTTCACACCTTGTTTATTTTTTTGATTAAGGCCATGTGTCCACCAAAGCATTATTTTTTTTCTCAGCTGAAATGCCAGGCGCTGTGCTGAAACAGCCGAACTGGCAGCGCTAGGGAGTGCTTTTGAAAGCAGTTTTTTCAGCCGACGCTTTGGTTGCTATGATACAGATTGTCCGTGGAAATTCTATGTTTAGTTAATATTGTGGTAGTTCGAAGATGTCATTTGGTAGTCTACAAACTTCTCCATTATTGTTGTTGTGGATGTGACGGTTGCTCTGTGTTGTATTTGTCCCTTCCTTTCTTTGCTGTGATTGGATGGCCAGGTAAACAATGACAGTGATGGACACAGCGTTTCCTCCAAAGTTGAAAATATTTCAATTTCAAGCACCCGGTGTAAAATAAGTAAATTACTCAGCAAAGTAAAAATGAAGCCTTAAGAAGATAACTTAAGGTGCTTTGTGCAACCGGCCCCAGTAACCAAGATTTTGAAAGATACAATCGAAAAACAGCCCAGCCCCTTGCTTCAATCATTCTTCCCACTTTAAAACTGCTCCTCTCCATAGGATTATGATGTAAAAAAATAAGATAGGTGTGAACACGGCCATAGGGTGCTTCAGGGTTACAGTTGGGTTAGAGAAGATGTCTTTTGCAGGTCATTATTGTGGGTTAATCCTCCCGTTGTCCTTGGGTCAAAATGGTTAGGTTAAAATTAGGTTAAGAATTAACAATTCTTTTATTTTATTATAGTATTAACCCTCCTGTTAATACTATTACACACCTTTTATGTTTGTAATAGTGGTTCAACTGAGGGTTGAACCAAAACGCTGCCTTTTGCCCCCAAATTCTGACCCCAGGGTGACAGATGGGTTAAGTAGACATTTGCTGAATTTCACAAACTGTATTTGCTTATAATCGCTGACTACAACTTTAAGCATTTTGAGGGTTTTGAGTTATATAAATGGTGCCTTTTTATAAATCAACACATTTATCATTTCAGACCTACCGACATGAGTTTTTCTTTGACAAAGATACCATAGTTCATATTGAGCAGAAGAACAATACCTTTTCCTGCCATGTCTACAAACTCCAGACCAACGTGGAAAAGTTATGATTGTGTACTTTATTTGATTCATTTTCAGGGGGACAAACTGTTTTAAAAATGAATCTGTTTTTATTCAGGAACTGATTGTGTTTTTAATTTTGTACAGCCATATGACTATGCTATATAGTGAATTTACTTTTAATTTTCTTAATAAGCAATATGACTTTTGTATTACAAATAAAAAATGTAATATTTTTACAACCTTCAGGCTTTTTACATGAAGAACAATGTTTATTTTTATTTTTGTTATAAACTTGTTCACTCTAAGACGTGTAGTCCATTCATTTGTACTGCAGCACCTACTGAAATAAACAATATATAATTATTCAAAGTTACATTTTATAATATTGTCATTTTTTGCAAGAGTTTCTTTATTCATATAACTGTAACAACGGTTTTTTTTTTTTTTTTTTTTTTTTTTTTAACTACTTGGATGTCACGTGATCAGGTTTCGTCCCCTCTTGAAATGTTGTAAGTCTGACCCTCAAGCCACTTCCTATCGGGAGTGTTCGTTCTTGTTGACATCCAGTGATTGCAATGGAGAACTACAAGCAGTTCTTATTAACTCTCTTTGCAGCTGCTTTCGTCGGTTTTGCCTCCATCGTTTTTGTGCTGGTATGGGTACTCCACTTTAAGGAAGGTTTGGCATGGAATGGAGGACTTGCTGAGTTCAATTGGCATCCTGTTTTAATCGTTACTGGATTTATCTTTTTGCAAGGAATTGGTAAGTTTGGCCTAATTCCTTTTTTTTTTGTGAGACTGAATGCTGAACTATTTGAATATGGATTATGATACAATAATCAGCTTTCCAAAGGTCTCTACGTTGAAAGTTAAGACATTCAAACTAGTAGTTTGTATGTCTTAAGGGAATGTGTCGAAAATGTAACCCTAAAAACGCAGGCCAATGGCTTAGTTTCGTTTAGTTTGATGAGTGCTTATCAGTTATTGAAGACCTTGGTATAACCTCATGAACAGAGACCATATGGTGCCTTTGTTTATGTTCTAACAATATATTCATAAAAAACAAAGAAATTATATATATATATATATATATATATAAATTCCTATATTGCACTGATAACCTGTTTAATTTGATTGGATCTTCTCCTTTAGCTATTATTGTATACAGGCTCCCATGGACATGGACTTGCAGCAAACAAATTATGAAGTTTATCCATACAGGCCTAAACCTATTGGCCTTTATTTTTGCAGTTGTATCCTTTGTAGCAGTATTTGACTTTCACAATACTGCAAAAATCCCCAATATGTATAGCCTACACAGCTGGGTGGGGCTGTCAGCTTTAATGTTATATGCTTTACAGGTAAATTCACTCGCTTTTATACGCTTATAACAAATTTAAGTCTTGGATATTTGACACGCAGTTCAGCCATGTATTAAACCAATTAAAATGAATACCTGATCCATGGTTACACTTTTTGTTTTATATTTACTGCTTAAAAGCAGTTTGTGCATAACCAGATTAGTTATGGGACATCCTATTTGAAAATTTAAATTCTTGTCATTAGAATTAACATCACCAGAACAACTGTTAATTGCAAACAAAATATAAGTTTATTCTAGTATAATACATGTCTAAGGGGAGAGGAGCAAGTTCAGGGGGTGTTTTTTGTTTCCTTGTGAAATGTGGGGTTGTGAAGCCCTTTTGAGACTGTAATGTAATTAATAGCTATACAAATAACTGTGACTTGGCTTGACTAATGCATGTTTTGCCTCTACCACGAGCAGCTTGTTTTAGGAATAGGGCTGTACCTAATACCAATTGCACCTGTATCCTTGAGAGCAGCTTTTATGCCCCTGCACATCTACAGTGGTCTGTTCATCTTTGCCAGCGTTATAGCCACTGCACTTATGGGCATCACAGAGAAACTGATTTTTGGCTTGTAAGTATGAAATATGACAAAAATCGGCCATTGTAATAATAAGATATTATGTAGTGTTATGTGCTTATACATGTGAGTTTCCTTCTGAAGGAACAACCCAAAATATAAGGACTCTCCCCCTGAGGCAACATTTACGAACATTCTGGGAATTCTCCTTGTGGTGTTTGGGGCTTTGGTCCTCTGGATTGCCACTCGAAGATCTTGGAAGCGCCCCAGTGAGCAGGTCTTGCAGTCTCTGCATTCCAACGTGGGAGGTGACGTGAACACAAAAGTCAGTCCAGCCCTGTCTGAGCGCTCTGGACGAGTCGATACAGAGGATATCAGAAGGAGGAGTAATAAATCGGAGGAGTTGGATGTGGTTAACTAATTTGTTTGAATTGAGTCACTGCTAATTCTGTATTCAATGGTATAGCCTACTATACATGTTAAATCTGCAGGGACTAATCATGTGCCATAACATAAGTCTAAGATTATAGCACTTTAAATTTTTTATGAAACCATTAAAATATATATTTTTGCAGTAACCTTATTTATGCTACATACTGCTGTTAATTTGGCCTAAGTGAACTTGTGTAATTCATTAGGATATACTGTATATTATTGTTTAAAGGAATTATAACTTTTTTGTGTATTCCGATGTCATTGTTTTGTTTTGTTTTTTTAATATAATTTATGAATTTCAACATATTTTACAATACATTTACAGCTGTGGTATTTGAGGTCAAAATGACCCGCAAAAGGCCTCGTGGTCCTCTTCTCTAACCTAACCCTAAACCTAGGATAACAGGAGGGTTAAAATAGCTCACACATTTTCAAAATTGCTATCTGTGCGGAGGTAACAGACCACACATTTTTTCAATTATATAGCCCATAAGCCTATAATTCCACACGCAGTCCAGATTGTACACGCTTTACTACATTAGAGGTATTCATTAATTCTGTAACTCTGAATAAGGTTAATGTATGTATAGGCTACCAACCACAGCCACCCCGTCCCTCTCTAAACAGGTCTCTTTCAAATTTGAACATTGTAAGAACCTGGCTTGCTCTCTACTGCCATGGCAGTAGTAAAGGCACAGTGCACTCATAATATTATGATTGTCTCTTCTGAGCATCTGTAGCCAGCCACACAATCGGTATCAGTGTTTCAGGATAAGGAATAACTTAAGTTTATAAGCTACATCCAAGGTTTGCAGGCCCTATCAGAAATATCGGGTAAACTTATAAAATAATGTTTTATTGTCGATACATATGCTACTGTATTTTACTAACGGTGGTGCACTGGTGTACTAGTAAACCAGTTAACTGTTGTAGCCTAGCTTAGCTACAGTATCGCATTTTCAGTAAATGGTATGATATTCATTTGGACCAGTTGTCCTTGTATAACATAAATGCACGTGTTTGTTTTAAACGTTTGACATTTTGTTGACCATAAAATATCTACTTTGTATAGAACTTTATTTTTTAGACCCGTGTACCGGTAGCTTGTTTGGCTAACGTAACTTAAAGTACAGTACAGTACTGTAACGTACTACTGTTTCGCTAGTCGCGACAATAACGTGAGGCAGGGTTTTATACTGTAGCTGTGTTTTCTGTTGTCTACAGCCGTTCACAATATGAACTAGCAGTAGCAGGTTGCAAGTTTATCTGTGAAAATCCAGAACTGTCGAAATGGAATCTCCTTCATTTGTAGATTTTAGATTCACAATCTACAGGGTGGGGCCCCTGGCTAGCTTGTCGAGTTTCTTCCTAGTATTACTGTAGCCTAACAATAACAGTACATTATTGTACTGTGGAACAAAATACAATCTAATAAAAGTATAGGCTGTACAGTTGTGTATTAACGCAGATAACAAAATAGCAGCTTGGATCAATGCCAGCGATACTGTGACATCCACGTTACATCGCATTTTATATGGATTGCTATAATACTAGCCAACTGGAAATGCGAGTACTGTTGCAGTACTTTTCACAGTGATGCGCTGCAGCATCACCAGTCAAGTAATACTTGTTAGTGTGTAATGCCTTGTTGACATTTTTGAAATAAACACACAAAAGGCTTTTCCCCCCAATTTTTGCGAAGTGCTTTATGAGTTTAGACTGTATTTACATTTGGTACAATTATCTTAGTATCCGTAGTATTTAACAGTGTAAATGTATTGCTTGCATTCAGCTTTGACACCATGTCAGACAAAAGCGAACTGAAAGCAGAGCTTGAAAGGAAGAAACAACGACTGGCACAGATCAGAGAAGAGAAAAAGAAAAAGGAAGAGGAGCGAAAGAAGAAAGAGGTAGGCACCAGTCAGGCATTCCCATGATTTGAGTGTTGATCATTTTTATAGTTAACAGACCGATGGACAAACATACAGCAACAGTCCATTCCAAGAAATAAAATGTAGCTTTGAGAGGGGGTTTAAATAAATAGAAAACTGAAACAATAAACGTGATTCCAGGCTGACCAGAAGAAAGATGCAACTCCTCCTCAGGATGACTCTGACCTGGATAAAAAGAGACGTGAAGCTGAGGCCCTGCTGCAGAGTATGGGTATAACCCCAGATGTGCCTAATGGTAAGTTGCTAAAATATGTTCGTCCTCATGCATAAACCACTTAACCCTCGTAATGTACTCCGGGTCAGAATGACCCAAATCACTAGCTCTTTGTGGCAGATAGAAGGCGCTAAAC
>JAODUG010018010.1:0-22408 GCA_027564795.1 Aphredoderus sayanus
AGATGTAGAATTAGGTTTAGCGCCTTCTATCTGCCACAACGAGCTAGTGATTTGGGTCATTTTGACCCAGAGGACATTACGAGGGTTAAGCATAGTAAGCCTATACAACACAGGTCTGAATATACTATAGACCTATATACAGTACTGTATAACAACATATATACAACATAGTGCAACATAGTACAACAACAATACTTCCTATATTGATCTTAACATAGGATTCAAAGAAAATGTATTTTGCTATTTGGAGTGTGTTTGGTTTGTGGGAGGGATTACTTCAGGAGCCGCGACGTGCGCTGGCCTATTGCAAGTCTAGCGGCAGGCGCACAGATTATTGGAGCCGCATCTCTGTCGCGCACCTGATGAGCATCTTCTTGTTTCTTACTTCACCTCCATCGTTCCTTTGCTCAAACGTTGACGTAGAGCCTATTATAGGAATTGTTTGTTGTAACTTTAACTACATAGCAGAAGAAATTAAAAGCGATCGGGACTTTTCCACTTCACCAGAACTGGACATTCAGGGATGATGCTGTCGCTTCAAAGCTGTTTGCTTTTGCTCTCTTTCGCAATAATCCACAGTTGTCACGGTACTGTTCAGGTTAGTACAGCATTTACACAAACACGTTTTTTATTTGTTTAACCTTTCTTCAGATTAATATGCCTAACAGCAACCATCATCCCCCCCCCCCCCCCCAACACACACACACACACACACACACAAACACACACACACACAAAGTGGATTGTTACTATGTTGTATTAGTCTACATGGTAGCCTACCTAAAATACAGCAGTTACAGACTTGTATTAACAATGTTGTCAATGTGAGTCAACAATTTAGTATAGGCCTAATTGGGAATCTTTTTAACAACTCCTTGCGTGAATCCTTTGCAAAATATTTAGCTCATCTGGATTTAAGATGCAATGTGGCATTCCTCTTCATTCTGGTGAAAAGGGCAGAGCATTGTTTTGACTATTGGACTGGTCTGTTTAAACCCTGAAGCTACAGTTGCTGCTTTACAAAACCTTTTAAATTTGCTATACTATTTCTAGGACATTCTGCAGCAAGCCTGTGGTTAATACATGTTTTCAGAAGGATTAGAGGCTAGTTTTCTGAACTTTGAAACGGCTTAACAGGCCTTGGTCATCATGCCCATGGCATCCGCTATTCAGAGTACAAAGCCCATCCTTTAATGAGACTCTGCCTTGCTATTGCCATGCACAATACACAGATGACTAGAACCTTGGACTGATGTCTCACTGACATCTGCCAAGCAGCTTTTATCCGTGTGTGTGTGTGTGTGTGTGTGTGTGTGTGTGTGTGTGTGTGTGTGTGTGTGTGCGTGTGCGTGTGCATGTGCGTGTGCATGGGTGTGTGCATGGGTGTGTGCATGGGTGTGCATGTGTGTTTATGTGTGTGAGTGTGTGTGTTGGACCTCACGTGACACACCGAAGGGTTGTGTGAGGATTGTGTGAAAGAAGTAAGTACAGTAGATAACATCTCACGTGGGAGAACCACGAGGTGTACAGATACAAAACAAAACTGCTGAGTGACAGGATTCATACTGCAGGAAATGTATAATAAAAGCAGAGAGAAATTACTTTAAAGGAATGTGAGTTTTGCAACCACAACCACTGTATAGCTGCCAGAAAAATGTATATCAGGCTCCACAGTTGCATTTGATGTATTTCACATACCTTGTTTTGTAATTTACGCCTAACTGTTGCTGAAGTAATGTACACTTTTTATTTGGGGTCAGGGGGCAATATAGTATTATCATTTTTGTATAGGGAAGTCATTGCTGTTTTATGTTAGTTGTTGTTGGGAATTCTCTTCTGTACACAGAGCTGCATGGACAAACACCAGGTGGCCGGGGTTCTCCGCCAGATGGAGAAGTTCCTGAAGGGCCAGGAGATGCGTTTCACTGAGGGCCTCCGCATCATGAAGTCCAAGCTGGCTGCTCTGCAGAACTCCGTCTCAAAGATGCCTCAGGCCGACCAATCGGCTGGTGAGTACAATACAGCTTGATGCCTCGCCCTCATCCTCCCAAATATAATCATCATCTTCATCAGCTTCATTTTCATTGTCAACTCCTTCATTATAGCTGAGCTTTCTTAAAGGCCCAGACTGTGATTGGTAAGTAACGGCACTTTTAACGTGGCCAGTGGTGCAGACAAGGATGACCTTCAATCATTCACACAGTTACTACAGTATTTAAAAATAACAGACTGAACAGACTGATTTTGATTGAATTTAATCAAAAATGTTGTGTATACTGTACTATAGTAGAGTATACACAACATGATACGGTGATGTATTATAAGATTCTCTTATAATACTTCTCTTATGTTTTGGTCATGGGTTTTGAGTTTGACACAAAGGTCTCCAAAATATCAAATGTATAATACATTAAGAGGTTTTAGGAGTAATTTTATCTGTGTCAGTCGTGTTGACGTCTGGAAAGCCAAACACCTTTAAATGCCATTGTAGAATTACTGGGATTTCTCCAGCAGAGCAGGGTCTCATTTACACAGCTGAGCACTGACTGGTAACCAAAGGGGAAGTTGAGTTGTGTTGTTTGGCAGGGGACTCTGAGGCCAATGGACATTTGTTGCTGATGAACCAATGAACTCCTTAACTTTACAGATAGTTCTTGGCAATCAAATAATAATGAGATACATTATTCAATATATTTGCTGCTATAAAAGTATGAAGTAACAGATAAGAGTGGAGACCACTGTGTTATCGATCAGCATCAACATCCATATTGCACAATAATGATGATAATTGATCATCTAATTTTAAGCTTGTTCCCCTGGTGCCTCTTTTGAATAATCATCCAGTATCAATCGTATTATATTTATTATATTTCTATGGTTTCTCTGCTTCATTCGTCCAAGGCCATTTCCTATGAAGGCCGTCCACTGCCCAGTGACACATGTGTGTCCTCGGGCAGGGAATGCCAGAGGATGTGGGGAGGCGGGCTCACGCTTTGTCCTGTCTCCCACAGCTCCCGCCACCTGCCCCTCCCTGGAGGCCCCCGCCCACGGAACGAAGCTGGGCTCCAAGTTCTTCACGGGACATGAGGTTCACTTCACTTGTTCCCCGGGGTACCACCTGGTCGGGCCCGGGACACGTGTCTGCCAGGACAATGGCAGCTGGACTGGTGTCACTGCCACCTGTAAAGGTAAACACAATACACACACACAACAACCACATGATGAAATATGATTGTATTGTGATTTATTTGACTCTACTATAAAGTTGCACAACAGTATTCAATTTATATTGGATCTAAACCTAAAGTGGTCAGGAATAATTTTAAGATTGTTTAATTATCATCTTTTTCATTATATTATATTCTGTATATTATATATTTTTTTTTTTTAACACACTGTTTGTACTTTCTATAATGTAATTCCTTTATATGCAGTGGTTCATCTTGCCACCTTCATTTAATTGTTTTATTATAACCAGGAAAATATTTATAAACACCTTTTACCAGAATGTCCTGGCCAAGATAGGCAGCAGCACAATTAACATATAAGAAAGACATTATTTTAATGAACATTCATTTATTTGCCCAAGACAGGTCCCAAGATATGAACCATGATCAACACGCAAACACACACACACACACACACACACACACACACACACACACACGCACGCACACGCACACGCACACACGACCTGAATCTAATGCCACCCCTCTATGAATTGGTGGAATGCCATGGGCTAAGAAGTTTATGTCTGCTGCATTGTGCAGTCTGCTGGGGTGAAATCCCCACGCCCATTCAGGGTGAACGTAGCCTAGTAGCCCCTGAATACCAGGCTGAAAGAGACAGCAGAGCTCCAAGGCTCTGCGCACAAACTTGATAAGACAGATAAAGAAAAGGGCCATTCTTTCAGGGGCGGCTTGAGCTCCCAGCCATACTAAATGACTGCCTCGTTAAAGTGGCATTAAATGTCTCCGAACACAAAAAAACACCTGTACTGCATTACAATGCAGAGTGCCCCCACCTCTGTGTTTTTGGAGTTATTAGGTCTACTGTAAGACAACCAGCCCCTGCTCGTGTATCCCTTTGACCAGGGTCCCACCGGGTATGTTCACACATTATACTAGCCCTGCACTCCTAAAGCTGGTAGGTATGCTAAGCATGCTACTGGTGGCTGCTTCAGCTTGCTCTCTTCTATGCATTCCAAATTGCACCCTCAGCTCAAATAGTGCACATGTACAAGTTTAAGTTAACATTGAAACCACCAGAGACAGCATAAACCTGCTCCGTTTTATTCCTGTTAATGTTATTTTTCCAGCCGGGCTACATTTAGTCAAGATAGAAAAAGCACAATTGAAAAACTGTGAATGTCTCAATGTCTCATGTTCTGGTCCTGTGGAGATGTCAGGGGAGGCCAAATAAACAGTCCAGTAGACAGTTCATGGAGCATGAGTTTGCTCCTTTACACAGCCACACAGACCTGACTGTAAAAACAAAGGACCTGAGGTATGCTGTCCATTAGTTGTCAGATTAACAGACTAAATGGGATTTGGAGATTTTAAAAGGAAATTGTATGTCTCTCTAATCTACTAATGTACGTCCCACTACCGTTGGACATAGGATAGTTGAACACATTTGACCATGTTTTATCCAGCGTTAGAGTTAATACTTTAATTCTTTATATATTTTATTTACACCCACCAGTTTAACAACAGTTGATATATTCAAGGTTTTAAAATATATTTGGTGAGTAAATCAATTACTCAAAATGAAACTAGCCAATGTGATCCAGAAATGCATAAACCTCAAAAAATCAGCCGTCAATACTCACAGTTAAATACTTTGAACCAGGATGGACCAACTGCAGAAAGAAAAAGAATTACAGTACACATGCAAATCTGGGAATAAAAAAAAAACCTTACCTCATTATTCTTGAAATAATTCTAGCCATGTAGCCATGGTCCAAAGCTAATGGAAACGTCACATACTGTTGAAAGATTGTGCCTGTCACTGATATAGCGCAGTCCTTCATTCTTCCAGTATCAGTTATCAAACCTGGACAACCTATTTCTCTGAATCCACAGGAGGACTGGAGAGACAAAGAGCAAACACAGGCTCTTTCAATTCTTCACTCAAATTGTATTACAAAACCACACAGTAATCTGCTGCTTTACAGAAATATCAAGTTTACCTGTCAGATATTTAGGCCTGACTTCGACTCAGACATGTAAACAGACCTCTCTGAGGAAACTAGATGTATTCTTCTGATAGCTCTCTCTTATGCTGCAGATATAACTGAGTGTGCTAGTAACCCCTGCCAGAATGGAGGAACCTGTGTGGAAGGTGTTGGCCAGTATAAGTGCACCTGTCCCCAAAACTGGAGCGGTTCTCACTGCCAGCATCAGACACAGACTGGTCTGTACCACAGAATATATATGCTCTACAGTTTGTTTGCTGTATACAGCATTTTGTGTCTCTGGAAGTCCCGCCTTTTTTACAGTATACATAATTTACATACATAAGGATTATATAAACCTTTTTTGCAAAACAAGTGTTTAAATGATCCACATGTATGTATGATATGTATGGACATACATACTGTATATGTACAGTACATGTACCTCCAAGTGATTGTGTTTGTCAAAACTGTAACCGTAATAGATTTCATTAATTTTTCCCAATGTGTGTTATTATTTAGTGTCTCCAAGTTTAACACTAGTGCATGAATTCCTTTTATCAATAGCAACTGGGTATTGCTAAAGATGCCACTGTGTGCAATGCAAATCCAAGGCACATAATTGGTATACACCAAAGTACACATGCATGCACACACATACACATGCAATATCACCATACGGTCAGCCCATGCTAATGGATAACCTTTTCCTCTTCCACGCAGCACCGCCCGAGTGGAGTGTAATGAATGACCCAGCATTCAGCCGGCGGCCTCGCTGTGCCAAGGTGGACCAGGCCCAGCACTGCAGCTGTGACGCAGGCTTCCATATGAGCGGCACCTCTGACAACAGCATCTGCCAGGGTGAGCAGCAATACAGTATACATTAATGAGCTCATTGAGATAGTGCTATCCTTATTCATCTCTCCAGCACAACTGACCAATGGGAGAAAAGGATTTGTTTAAATGCTGACCCTGGAGCTCGTAGAGAATGTCTTGTTAAGGGACATTTCAACAAAGCAAGTGTTCCCGGTCCAGACGCACATGCTTTGTTGCGATTCTTTTGTTATAGCCACATTGGTCTGCTTGAAACAAATAAATAAGCCACTTTCTATGTCTCAAGCTGATTAGTATCTGTTTAAGTCAGTGTTAAGATGTGTTTATCTGATTTACTCATTTACATTGTGTTCAGACGTCAACGAGTGTGAGGTGTACCGCCTCGACCAGGGCGGGAAGCTGTGTGTCCATGAATGTGTAAACGTCCCGGGCTCCTACCAATGCTCGTGCCCCAAGGGCTACAAGCTCCTCCCCGATGGGCGGAGCTGTGAGGGTGAGTGACAGGAGGGAGCGGAGGACAAAGGCCCATTCACAGTGTCCTGGCAGTGGTGCAAGGGCTGGCATGTAGCTCAGAGAGGAATACCAGTACCTGCCATTTACTCTGCACAAGCCATTAAGTGGTTGTGACCTGCTACCATTACGCCATTTCATCATTATTTTAAACCTCCCGTTTTAGCCAGGGTATTTCCATAGAGTGTGTAGACGCATGATAACAGAGCTAGTGGTTTGCTTCCAAGCACCATGAAATCCCTTTTGTTCCAGAGGAACTACTTATAGCTGAAGTCTTGCCGCCGCCTCTCGGTTTGCATGACAAAGCACATGCAAGTGTTCGTGCCCCAATGTAGCGTGTCTGTGTTACGCTGGCCTGTAATAGTGCATCATCAAACAGTAGATCACGGCGCCTCACATCAAGTGAGGAGGGGCATTAGCCACTGACTCCCTGGTCCCTGTTAGGGTGTCAGGTCAGCTCTGGACCTATGCTCATGCTCTCATTTCCACCCCTGAAGCTTATGGAATGAATGAACTCATCTTTCCCGGTAGGTTTGCATTTGGGGGAGACTAAACTGAAGGAACCATATAAACAATACCTTCCCCTTACACACACACACACTCACTCACACACACACACACACACACACACACACACACACACACACACACACACACACACACACACACACACACACACATACACACACGCACACGCACACACACACACACACGCGTTCAGCCTGTGGTAAGCAGAAAGCAGGGAGTCAGTCAGGCGGGTAGAAAGGCAGGTTTTTCTCTCTTTGAGACCTTACATGTTGTCTGCTATTCGGTCTTCCAGATGTGGACGAGTGTTTAAACGAGCAGCACAACTGCAGTCGTGGGACAACCTGTATCAACACCGGGGGAGGCTTCCAGTGTGTCAACCCAGAGTGTCCTCGTTCCCATGGGAACATTAGCTATGTCAAGACATCCCCTTTGTAAGTGTGATAAGGTTTTGTGTTGTGTTCTATTTAAAGACATGTGATTCACTACAAGTGCTCTTCAGGAAATAATCTGTAATTACGTAAGTAGGTTTTATGCGTTTTACTGTACAGTACATATATAATTGTATTAGATTTAGCGACGTAAGATAGCCTTGAAAAACTGCAAATATGCTAGCCTCCACTTGCGTAAGAGATTTTTCTTAGACCCATTTTCTGAGGCAAATACCTTTTACAGCACTCTTGGCTTCAGTCTAACACTGCTGTTGCCATTCGTTCACATACTGCCTCATTTAAAGGCTTGAAATGTTGCCCTGTCTAGTCCTACCAAACCATTAATGTGGCAATACACAGTCCTCACTGATGCCTCACTGAAGTGCTGCTTGCCTATATAACAAAGCAGTGTCCCACAGAGCAGATCAACTGTGTGAGTGCACCTACAGTATGTGTCTCATGAAATGTGTATATTCGACTAGGGGCACAGATTTATTATACAACACTGTGGGCTAAGCACTAGACTTTATTTAATTACATTTTTAAGTCAGGGCAGGATAGTCTGGGCTAGGGTGTTTGATTTGAGCCCTAGTGTGTGCCTTCTTGAGCAAGAAGCCTATCCTCTACCTGCCACGTAATACATTTAATTCTCATAACAATAAAGTGTGATCTAACCTAATGTAATCTAATCATAGTGGTGTGGTCTATGATGTTCTCATGATGTTCCCTCCTACAGCCAATGTGAGAGAAACCCCTGTCCTATGGAGAGTCGCTCCTGCCACCTGGCCCCAAAGACCATGTCCTTCCATTACCTGTCCCTGCCCTCCAACCTGAAGACCCCCGCCACTTTGTTCCGCATGGCGACGGCGGGGGCTCCCGGGCGCGCCGGGCCGGACAGCCTGCGGTTCGGCACGGTGGGCGGCAACACCCGGGGCGTGTTTGTCATGCAGCGCTCGGACAGGCAGACCGGAGAGCTGATCCTGGTGCAGCAGCTGCGCGGGCCCCAGGACATCACGGTGGACGTGGACATGTCCGAGTACAGTGAGCGCACCTTCCAGGCCAAGCACACGGCCAAGGTCCACATCCTGGTCTCACCCTACAACTTCTGAGGGCTCCTCCTCACGCAGTAGACTGAGAGAGACGGGCCACATGGAATAGGCCAGAGTGTGTAATGGGCAATGATATCATGGATCCTGCCAATGTATTCCTGTATAAACAAATGGACGAAGCAGCCCCACAACAACTAGTTCACCAGCAGCCAGACATGTTAAAGAGTGGGGGGAAAGTGATTGAGGCAGTGAGGTGGCATGTCTTTAATAACAGTTACGTATACAGTATATTACGGAGACGAGGGTCAACAGCTATAACACGGTCTCATCACAGGTTAAGTCAGCACAAGATAGAATTGAGTGACAGCTGAAGTATATACATTGAGTGAATGATTGAATGTTGTAGCGTTTTATAGTCCTGCTTGGTTGCTGATAATCTGGATGTAGCTCAGGGATGGGCCATGGGGTTTATGCACTGCCCTGGCTTCATCTAAGTCATGAATCATTCGTGCCCCAAAAACGTATTTATTGGAAATGTCACTCGTTTTGACATTGTAATATACACAGTGCATTTATCTTTGATCATTATACTGTATATTTGTTTATGTTTTGTACTAGCTTGCTTTTTTAAAGGAACCTTTGTTAAGACCATTCAAGGGAGACAGTATTGTATCGGAGCATATTATTATTCTATTACACATAGCTTCTTATTACTCACACATTGTGTACTTTTACTGTAACCAGAGTTGATTTGGCAGGCACATCCATGCACTACAGAATATATCTGGGTATTTTCATAAATCTCAACCTGCCTGTTTCTTCAATGCTGAAATAAATGTCAACATTTCAATAGTTATTAGAACTGAAATACTTGATGTTAAACAGTCGGTTATAAAATAGCCTCATTTGGGTTTCTACATTTTTATTCTACTCTTTCTTATAGGGATTCAAATTATAGGCAAAACAATCCATTCCTATTTATAGACATGTGCTCAACAGTATCTGATGAAAAAAGGGCGAAGAATGTTTGTGTTGAAAGCCCTCAGACAGGCTGTAATACATTACAGGTCATATCATCCTTACCTGGCTTGGGGACTTTCACAGCATTTTTATTTTAGACCATAATCATTGCGAAATATTACTATTACTCAATGCTTTTTTTTCTTCAATTATGATTTTTTACGCACACAAGAGTAATGTTCGCCAGATGTGCTCTATTGACATTCCTCTCACATCTCCAGGGCTTTATATTGTAATAAAGGACATCAAAGGAGCTGCATGCTTCCAGGAGGGAGTACAGTGAGGAGCCAAACACATGCATGAGCATGTACAAATGACCATGCCCTTCATAACGTCCTTCAGCAGCCATGCCAGTGCTCACACTGCAGCTTTTACTACTAGCTCAGGTTATTGGATGTACATGTGTGTTGGAAGTCTTGCTGGGGACAGTTGGAGAGCTATACAGTATAACATAAAACATTTGCCATTTGTTTTGAAGTAGAGGCATTCCGCATACTCTATAGACCAGCTTGTAGTATTTTACTGATAAATATAGTTCGTAGCTTGCTCTGTTAGATAGAAATACTTTTATCTTACAGTCACACATTATTGTAGTCAGATCATAGCCACATTCCTGGTAATATGACACCTGTATTGAGTGAAAATACAGGGGGAAGAAACAATCTCCGCATTCCAAATTCTCAAGATTCCAGGGGCATTGCTGAACCATGTTCCCTATATCATTCTGAAACAACAGCTCCTTGCATACAAAACCACAAAGCAAAAAACATATTTGACTCTGTAGATATTGTCAGTGGGTATATATCTTAATGAAAGACAAGCCTTATCCTCTTTTTGAATGTGCAGGAAAGGGAAGAGGTCCCATATGATTCAACTTTCATGTGGGATAGATCTTTGGAAGAAATCCAGAATTGCATACAAGCAAAAGAAAAGGATATAGAATGTTGTGTGCCTACAATTAACACATTGGAGTGGTTCTAGCAGCCCACATAATGTAATGTGGATCATACTGTATACTGTATACTGTATTGATAAAGTTCACAAGGAATGAAATCATGCACTACACGTCAGTTTTTTTGTGGTTAATATCATGCAACAAACCTGCATGACTTAAGAGATGGCTCATATGTGCCAATGTGAGAGACTGGATTGATCTTCTACCTATAGCTATCAAGACAAGAAACAAATAAACTTTGATAAAAAATATTTTTATTGACAAATGATCAATCCTGAAATACTGGTACTCTGTATCTAATTGACATTTTAAATCCAGCTATGCTATGATCAGTGTTTTCAGAAAAGAAGCAGGTCATATTACCCAGACATATTTTCACCTGTGGAACGATTAAATAACGGTCACCAGCCACAACCCATCTGTACAAACAATCCACGTCAAAGGCATGTGGATATTTTGACATGGACCTCCCCCAAAGAAACCATTTCATTATAAACACAATGCTTCCAGGTTTCTCTGACACATAGATTATATACTTATAGCTGCTGTAAATATAAAATGGAGGGAAATATTAAATAGTATACTATATCTACCATCCAGATGATGACTTTGTGCTGTAAAGTACACATTTAATATTGTAGTGCTGCATAGTGCAAGCAGGGCCGTACAGTAAGTCCAACATCAAAATAAGGTGTCTGAAGAAAATAAACAGATGACCGAACCAAGACATTTTTTTTTACAAGATATTAAGAAACATACATACATCAAGACTAATATGGCTGTTATAAACATATTGGTGACCAGTTTACTAGGGCTAAGACAATCCTGGAGAAACAAGCCCAAAATCTTTTATGCAAATCGGTTAGGAATCCACAAAAGGAGATGAACTGATATTAATATAAACTGTATGTATGTACATATACGAACAATGACCATATACCAACAAAGGCTGCTTCAATTTATAAGTACACCTTGAACATAAATAAATAATTGAAAAGAAAATACAAATAAGACATGACATTGAGCATGGAAGGGCAGGTCGCACTGATGTCTATTGCTTTATCATTAAGATTAACACAGACACACATACAGTACACAATAGACTCTGAATCAGGCTTGACTAAATACAATCTCCCAAAAAAGCAAACTGTACGTGTAGTTACATTTTCATTCACAGAAATGGTGTAAATTATCTATCCCTGCATAGTGTTACTCCGTCTTGCAAACACACAGCATGGAGGAAACAATTAGTTAGCAGTTTCTCTACTAAAGACACATTTTACTAGGTTAGGCCCCATACATGAACAATACAAGTAGATCTTGCAATGAGTCCAAACGCCTGGGAATCACACAAAAACAGTAGCCTATGCTCTCATTGCAACAGCATATAAATATGTTAATGAAAATTTTTTTTACACCCCCCCCCCCCCCCCCAATTGGTCTAGAGTGACAAATATATGAAGATCGATTTAAATACAACAAGAACTTTGTGACAGTACTGCTGTTTCCATAAAATAAATAAAATTATGTTCTATTTTTGTTTAGGGGATGACTTGCACACAACTAAACTGACCTATAATTATCCACTTATTGTATTACAAAAAAGAAAAAGGTATGCTTTATGCAACCGTCAATCTCAGAACCCATCACCTAAATCGTCCAATATGCGCATCAGAGATTACTCAACTGTTACACAAATTTAGCATTTCAGACATTTAGCATGTCTTTGTTCTAACAGCATCACCATAGAAAACACCATAACATAACCTTAACCAAGTGGTCAAAGTGGTTCATGCTTGAGGGCCACCATTTTCCATTCTTAAATAAAATGCAAGTTCAAAGGACTGATAACAACAGACATTCTCTTTGGAAAGAAAAGCTCTAAAATGATTACTTCAAGAAAATAGGGTCCAGTTTGGTCATAATAGGTTTGCTCGAATTATCGCCTCCTCTTCCAAGTAGCCTCTGCTTGCAAAAGGATGCTACATGCCAGGTCTGAGATGCTAGTTAGCAGGTAGTCACCAACATCCTGGCATTGAAAATGGTCTGACACAGTCACACCGCTGTGGAAATATGTAGCACAACTGGAACATAACAGCTCCACCTTGCCAGGGACATCAGAGAAACCACACCTGTTGACATCACAGACAGGTCCCTGCCTCTGCATATCGTTGCTTTTTTGAAAAGATCTGGGTCACTCCATCTTGGACATCTCATACTTTGTTGTCATGATTTCCTGGAAGAGACCATTTTTATATTCATTATGTTTCAAATATGCTTTTTTGTGTACAGGAAATGGAAATAACCTAATTGCAATTTTTCCATAGACTGATAAGGAAGTAATTTATATCAAATGGAAATTAGTGAAGAAGATTTTTAAAAGGTTAATTGTTTTTGTGGTCCCATTTGTAATCTGTAATACAGTAAACTAAAAGTCAAAAGCATACTGTATCTTCCTCTGGCACACAGCAGTTTCTGTGTGCCAGTATCCTAGTGGAAACACTGACAAATATGAATTTCTACTAGGCTACTGAATATTTTAGGAGCACCAGCACAACATAGGCACACCACTTAGTTAGTCTAGAGCCCCGAATGGAATTTTATCCTTTGTTGAAATAATCCTCTCTTTAAATTAGACATGGTTCAGATTAAATGTTTTGCCCGTGTACGTATCTATTTAGGTACGTATTTAGGTATTTAAGTATCAAATAGTACATGCTGAGATAGGTTTTTATTGTGAACACACACTGCACAAGCTTTTAATCAGTTGATCAGATCGTTAAGGGTCTAAATGTGACACTAAGCCTGTCCAAATTCTTTTAAATCTATCAAACCTATAATCACTTACAATATTAGCATAAACGTGTTTTCTACAACTAATACATACCTCATCCGAGTCCAGCAAAACTGGTAGAGCCCTGCAATGACACAAAAAGGGATAATGGAATCTCATCCGTGTAAAGAAACACTGTGGGTGAATGAATAAGATATGATGCTTACACATCTGTAAGGGAGGTGGGAATGTTATCCTCCACCCACTTCAAGTCTTCATCCTGGGTAGGTTGTAAGACGTAGAAATTATACTAAATACTGACACTTGTTAAAATGTGCACTATTGATAAACCTTATGCAATTAAAGCAGAAACATCTACAGTTAAATATGGTGACATTTGGTGGACAGTTTGGTAACTTGTGACACAAACCTGGTTAGAAGTCGCTGGCTTCCCTGTACCATTCGTTTCAGGTTTAAGAGTTCTGAACTTTATACCATCAGCTGTGAATAAATAACACATGCTCAATTTAGCTCAAGCAATTTTAACACTTGTGATGATATAAATCACTAGCTCTTTGTGGCAGAAGGCGCTAAACCTAACTGTACAGCTTACACAGACTTATGATGTGCACTGCTGGCACAACAAGGTAGTGTGTTTTAAACCCAAAGACAACAGGAGGGTTAAAAGGCACACACAAAAAAACAAATACATAAAGAAATAATTCATTCATTAATAAATAAACACACACAATTAAATGACGCCGCCAGGTGGCCAAATACGATATTTTTAAAGGACATCATGAGGGTTAATAGATCTCCTAATGTAAAATTATGTTTTTCCACTTGTGTGGTCAGTTGTGTTGTCTGAGGATATGACAGGGCTGGACTCATTTAGAAATGTACATGTTATTCACAAATCATTGTATACAACAAGCTAGTCAGATATGATCCCAGGTGTACATTATTTCTGGATTGGAACCAATCATCTGATTTATCCTACCCATCCCAGTCAAATGGCTAATCAAGATTGTGCATTAAAACAATTTGTTTTAAATGTCTGGTCAAAATAATCAATGAAAATTTAAATATGGAACCTTTTATATATAATTTCAGTAAATATTGTCACTCTCAAGAAATCCTACCTATATTGGAAGAGGTGAGGAATTCCTCCGTCTCCTCGTCATCAGAGTCATCAATCAAGGGAGTGAAGGCATACCTGGGAATGCCAAAAGTAAGAGTCAGAAACAGAAAGGGCTAGTTTACAGATTGTGACAGAGCTCTGACGACACTTGCCTTTGATTGTTTGCAGATGGCCTCCATAAAAACATTATAACAAGCAGAATGATGGAGAACAGGAACCTCCAGAAGGCATCATCTACCCACAGCTCAATCCAGTCCTTTCACAGGAGGTAGGAGAGGTAGAGTAGTCAGATACAGATGTGACATGTCCCAATCATTGTTTTGAGAAAACCACAATACTGGACTGTATATGTGACAATGTACTCACAGACTGACATTCTGCTAGTCTGAACTTTTTGGTCGTCCACACCATGAAAATGATGGAGGCTAAGGAAGACAGTCCTCAGTAATTCTCATGTCTCAGTTATACAGTACATTTCACCCCCCTCCCCCCAAATATATGCCCCCAACAGTAGATAGCAAAGGCACAGTTGATAATAGGTGAGTCACTTACCTAAAACAGCAAAAATTAAGGTGTTTGTGAAATGCCTGTAGAGAGACAGCTTGACAGGGTTTCTTCTCAACTTTAGAGTCTTTATGGTTTGTGCCAGACTGACAAATATGTTTGTAGGAGTCAAGGTAAACACATGGCAAACATATAGTTAGTGACTGTGTATGTGTATATGCAAACTGTTATAGTCCTGATACAAGGTTAGCATGATATGTATACAGTAGGTTCTGTCCATCTGTGTTAAATGAAAAGAGTACATTTTACGGCACACTGTCACACAGTACAGTATTTTAGTAAGAGCATAGCCAACTATAGGTAAACAAAAATCAAATCAGACACAATAACTGAAATTCATGTTGTCATATTTCACCATATTACAGTTAAATCGGCCTGTGGTTAATAATTTGCAGGCAAAGCCTCCTACTAAAAAGGTGAGAGCATAGGAGACCCAGAAAGGACAGATGGCAGGTACACCAAAGGATATCCACCAGCACAAAGAAGAGTCAAGCAGAGCCAGGGGGATGTTGGCCAACAGGGCCAAATCAGAGTCTTTTGCCTGAGAAAAGGAAGAGAGGGCAGTGCCAGAGGAAAGAGGACAAGAAAATGCGAGATTTAGAAGAAAGAGAAAAGAAAGGAGCAAGACTTGGACATACGGGATGTAATAAGAACTAGCTCACTCCAAACCAAATCTGAGAACTCTAAGCCCTTCGGTCACTAAGCTTAATTAAATAAGCTCAGTGATTTGTTATCACGAAATTCTAATATGCATAAACGGCAGGAAGTTTCCCTTGGCTTCTGGTAAGGTGATGAGATGTGCATTGGAAGGATATGAACCACACAATGCAGGAGTCACACACAGCCAGAGCAATCTCTGTAATGAGAGCTGGGCCGTTGTCCCGACCCTTCAGCAAAAGGAAACCCACATGAAGAAAATATACAAATCATGATCTGGAATTACATGGCTGCTCCGCTTCATTTCACATTCCAAAAATTAACACCAAAACCTTTGTCAAAACAGCAAGCCTTTCACTTTATATCACATCATGTCAAAATGTTGTAATTCATCCAACTAAACAAATAATGTAATGATCGAATGACTTGTCTCTCACCCCTGTAATCCTCAGGACTCCTTCAATGCTAGCAAAGGCAAAGTACAGGACCCCAAGCCCCACCACTCTGTTCATTACTGTCCCCAGCCGAGGCCTAGAGAGAAATATAGACATGGACTAGTACATTTCATTTATGCTTGAAATTACTATTTCACTGTGTCAGTAATAATGTTGTACATGTGTATGCAGATAAGGTACATTTACATACTTAACAATGCCATAGCCCAGGCTCACAATGATAACAAGTAAGCGAGCCAAGGTTCTCTTGAGGGCAGAGATCAACTCAGCAAAGATCAAGAGGCCTGGAGCTGCAAACACAAATCAGAAGGGATGAGGAGGTTCTATTAAAAACTAAAATGTAATTGCCTTATGAGGCAGATGGAAAATAAGGTCAAAATGGTAAGTAGGGACAAATACATGCAGAGCCCACAGCATTGGTGTTCTCATATTCAGCACAGAAGACAGCCTTCTCCACCATGCCCAGGAAGATGACCCCTGCTATCCAGAACTGGATCCTGAGAAGATCCTTCCAGTAGCATGCTGCCCAGAGGAACCACAGCAATGCATACAGGACGTATACAATGCACATCACCATGTAGAACTGTTGGGAATAGGTGTTACTGTATATACTGCACACAAAAAGCAATTCACCACCATTAGTCTTATACCCGGGCAGCCCATCTTACACACAAACTTCAAAGCCACTGCAATCAAAAAGGCATTGGATACATTTACTAGGGGCTCTGCTGTTATTATGACGCAAGTGCAACTAAATTACAGACATGCATAATTTGCACTAGACTAAAATAAAGCTTTCTGCAATGAATAAATCATCTACTTACAATCATAAGGGGCCATTCTGTGACAGATATGAATCCATGGGTACCTTTCATAATGACACTGACTGGAAAAACAAAATCCAGCAGACTTGGTCAAGCACTGGGTATTTTATGCAAACAGAACAATGCCAAAGTTTGTAGTTGACTGTAAAATGTTATGTGCTACAATCCATGAATTATATTATATATATAATCTCACCCGTTAAATTCCAGTTGGCCACCGGTTTATCTGACACAATCTTGACAACTAGTATGTAGGGCCCATCTTTCCATGTGGTTGCTATGACATCGACTTTGGGCTTTACACTACTGCTACTGTTGACATTGTTGTTGTCATATTCTTTAGAAAGCCATTTTCTGTCATTTCCATCCTGGAATATGACAAAAGACTTTAAATCTCCCCATTCTGTTTGCAGAACTATAGCTCCTGGCATGACAAAATACCTTTGTGCACACATTTTAGAATTAGTAGTCCATGCACAAGCTTACAAAAAAAAACTAAGTGGGTTAGTGTAGCCCTATTCAATACTGGCCAATGGTTCCTGAGCTTATATTTACATTGACTTCTACATGCCAATCAAACACGCAAACGTCTTACTGGCAGTGAATCTTCAACAGGAGGAACAACTGTACGGGGATCAGCCATGGTTTTCTAAAACAGAGACCGTTATAATACTGTAGAAGCAATGTCAAAGAAATGGCAAGATTAGAAAGTTATATCAATAAATTAAACTGTTACCTGTAGCATGACAAAGGAGTGCATCCCACTGTTGCATGTTATGGGCTTGTGCATATGTTCAATGTACTCCCCATGTGAAGAGGGGTTGGGATCCATGCTCTCCCCACGACTCAAAGGTGTTCTCTCATACATTTCCTAGTACAATGACAAACAATTCAGTCTGATTCTCTCCAGTTTCTCAAATAGTTTGGTATAGTACAACAGATTAAGCTAGGTTGAAATCAACCATGTGCTACTTACTTCAATGTTATTGAATTCATTGTGACATGGATAGAACTTTAGATACCAATGAATGGTAAATTTCACCTCATCTGGACAGCTGAAAGACACAACTGGTAGAAGAAGAATATAATTAACACCAGGACAAGACATTGGGTACAGCTGCTGACTGGTGTAACCGTCAAGTTGAACAGCAATGTACACTAATGCATTTCTGTAATGTTATTCATGTTGCCCTACCTTTCAATTTAATGTCAGTGTCTTTATACATTGATTTCCTCAACAGTATTGGTTTTGATGTCTGTGGAAGAGAAAAGGTGTCTGTGAGAAAGTGTGATGAGACAAAAACTTGACCTGAATAACTAAAAGCAACTCTTGTTACACTGCAACTTGATATGGAGTAAGAAACTATTTGCTACATTCATTATTGATTGTCTTGGAAAGCTAGGTCTCCTTGACATCTAGGCAGTGGCATAAATGTCAACAGTAGCCTACAAACCAGATAAACTCCAAGTTATTTTAATTGACAGAAAATTGCTTGCCTTTATTCGTCTAATATATTGACATATCTGAGGAAACTTTATCACAAAAGTGCAGTTAGGATTATTGTGTAAAATCCCCCTGCTGCTTGGCATGTAAATTAGGCTGGCTTGAACAAGACCAGAACTGTTATCTACACACACAATATTTTACAATTATTACATTGATAGAAAACACGTTCTGTTCATCTCCCATTACTGTAACTGATGGGATTAGGTCTTACATTTACAAATAAGCTAATGGAAACAGAAAGAAGTAAGATAAGATCATTCTGTTAGAGACACTCACAATTATATAATGACACTCTCGCGAACTAACCTGAGCTAAGTCACAACACTTGATACATGTGTTGCCAGAGAAGATGAATATTCAATGTACATTAACATCACAATTGTAGGCAGTGCTGTTTCCAGTAAGCTAGCCTAACTAGCGCGGGCTAACCAGTAGCTTGTGCTTCATCATCACGTATGCTCAATAACAGTATCAAACACTTACGTTGACTAATGCAATGCTCCATTGGCCCGGCTCTGGTGCTGCTATTGCCATATTCGTGCTACTAAGTAAAACCGCATACAGAATATGAATTATCCATGGATTTAGAACTATTCTAACCGGACCATTCAATGTCCTCACAAGAACAGCCATGTTTACGGTTTGACACTTCCGCATGACGCGCGAGTCAGCGCGGAATGCAACGTCACTGTGCAGTGCGCATTGGTGCTGTTACGTGTACTGTACGTGAAATATGAGTAGTAGGCCTATTGTTCGTTTGATCCATGCATGGTGTATGTGTAATAAGAAGTTAACTGTGACCTCCTTTAAATCAACCCTACATTTAAACATACCCTACCTACAGTAGGTAGGCCTACGATACAGTATATATATCCACACAAATGGAATATCTGATTGAAGCAAATACATTTTCAAAATTGTAAATTGAAAGGAATATCTTTACTAGTTAATAATAAAACAATAAATAAATAATTAAACAAAATATATATAGGCTACAGAACAAAAACACAACATTTGTTTTGATCATATTTTTCCTGAGTTGCAGTAATATGTCCAAGACTTCTATACATATGAAAGGTTTATTTGTCTAAAATGTTGTTCACAAATGTTAAAATCCAAGTTAGTGAGCACTTTGTTAAGATAAACTGTCCACCATGGGATGTCAGTGCTGAGTAAACAGAGTGATTATTGCACAGGTGTGCCTTTGACTATAGTCACAATATGGTTTTATCTTAAAATAAATAGATGTTTAGTAAAAACAAAAATTAACAGAAATATTGATGTTGAATATTTTGATGGTAACTGGGCTATACATCAATCTAATGTCCCTAAAATGTATTAAGTCAGTAAATGGAAATCACATATAATTTAAAAAACAATGTTTACTGTATCTTTTTTATATATGTACATTTCACAATTTCACACTGGCCTAGGAACGCCTCAGGATCCCCCTGTCAGACCTGGCTAATGTGGCTTGGGAAAGGGAAGTTTGGGGTTCCCTGCTGGAGCTGCAGCCCCAGCTACCCGACCTCGGGTAAGCGGTCAGCCGTTGAGGATGGATAGATGGATTTCACAATTTCCATTACCACTAACATTTAATTAATTTCAGTATTTCTTCACAGTTCATTATCATAAAGCTTATAGAAGTTTAAATCTTAAACATATTAAATGTCTATACATTTTGTACAATATTCATAAATACTGTTGATCATGAGACATGAATTTGTTGCAAAATTCAAAAAACTAAAAAACCTTTCAAAGTCACGGCCGATATTCCACATTAGAAAATGTCACGGTGCTTCAAGTTTCATGAGGCATAAAGTTAAGTACTTTAACCAACTAATAGTATTATCAAAAACAGGTTCAGTTCCACAGGTGTCACACTCAGAGCAGGAAAGTTGTGTCACTCATATGGTGCTCAATCCCTGCAACATTACCATCTGTGCCTCCATTTGCTTGACCCGTACCATCCCCCGACAAAAGTGGAATGTTCACCGCAGACGACGGCCTCACGGTAGGATTAGAGGACACAACGACAACATAGCGATCACCCTCCTCATCTTCCTCGCCCTCCAAGCTCCCGTGAATGTCTGCAGTAACCACAGCATTTGCTGCCACCTGGTGGCTGCAGGACGGGGACGAGGTGACAACCGGAAGCAGGGAGCGAGGTGACTCGCCATCAGGGTCTTCCTCAGGAAAGCTGGTGTTGATATAGATGATGTCCTCCCTGCTGAAAGACTCCGGAAGCTTCTCTGCAAGCATCTCCAGCATTACACGCAGTTGAGGAAAGAAGGGTCTGTCCAGTGGGTCAGTTCTCCAGCAGCTGTACATGATCTCAAACCTGGATGCAGGAGTAGCAAAACTTTATTATTTATGTATATACGTATTTATTTGTTTAATTTTCAGTCAACTATCTTCATCTTTTTAATGTATTTCTAATTTGTTTATCTCTGCACTCTGTTCTGCTTTAAATGACTCCAGTAATTAGACAGAGCACAAGGCTGCAGCTGACAGTATCCGGGGCATTTACACAGCTAGAGTTCCTTACAGAGCATCTAACGGCTGGAATAGGCTGCAGAGCATTGCTACATCAATCTCTATTGGAGGGGTCAAGGACCTTGTAAAGGAGTGAAAGTGCTAAGGAGTGTAAAATGTTTATTGGATCTGATATTTATAATGTATTACTTGTTTTAATATTATTTACACTGTATGTTGTATTATTTTTACTGCCTCTACCTCTACCATTCTCTATCTTCTTGGCCGTGTCTTGTAGGTTTTCCGCTGGCTAAATCAAAAGTAGAAGTAAGGGGAAGATAGCCCAGACAAAGCTCGAACCAGCCTTCCCATCAATTGTAACAGGTGTACTGTACACAATATGGCAATTCAAACATGCACATACAGTACATACAGTACAATACATGCAATATGAACATTTACATTTAACCCTTACAATATTAATTCCACATAGCACCAAAAATACTCACAGCTCATCCAAACAGTCTTCTGGCTGCTTCAGTCTGTTGCCTTCTAAAAGGTAGTCATAAATCTCATGGTTCTGGACACCAGGGTATGGCGTCATCCCCCGTGTAGCAATCTCCCACATAGTAACGCCAAATGCCCACTGCAATATACATATCATTTGTAGTTTACAGTGTTTCATCACATATTATACACACAAAATATACACATACACTATATATACCTATACTGTATATATAATTTTTATGTCAATACGTTTACACTTTATCTATAGTATTTTAAATTAGAGGTAAAGTTTCATGGCATACAGTTCATATATCTGGTAATAGTGGTTATGTGCAGGTATTCCACACAGCTATAGCAGATGTTATAGTATGTGTGTTGGGGAGGTGCTTTATGGTGCGGGAGGCAGGGGTTGAAAAGAAATCAAAAGAGAAAGAAAACGAAATGAGTTGGAATGAAGGAACTGCAATTTGAGGTCGCTGATAGGACAGACTTACTGTTACTGTACAGCATTGGGGAAGGATTATAATGTGACACCTAACACATGATTAACTGGCTGTGATGTGCCTGCAGACTCATTAGAAAAAGAAAGTAACAACTGGTGAGTCTTACCACATCACTCTTAACAGTAAAAACTCTATCTGCCAGACTCTCCAGTGCAATCCATTTGACGGGCATTTTGGCAATTCTGCCTTGCCTGTAATAATCCCCACTGTAGATCTTCTTGGATAATCCAAAATCTGCCACACATACCGACATGTCATCCCGAAGCCTGGAAAAGAAAGAAGGGATAGGCTTTCAATATGTGAAAAACAGATTAGAATTAGATAACATTGAAGAGATTCACAAATGAAAAAGTATTCTGTCTGTAACAAAACATCCAGACTATACAGTAGACAATTACATGCAATTGCGAGCAGCCAGGTCGCGATGCAGAAAATGACGTCCGCTGAGATACTCCATACCCAAAGCAATGTCCACCATGAACTTCAGAAGGGTCTGAGT
>JAODUG010018030.1:2054-22406 GCA_027564795.1 Aphredoderus sayanus
TTTTGGTTTGAATCTCACACACCTCCCAGATACAGACCACCGTTATACCACCCACCTGTAGAGTGTTAATGCAGGACCTGATGTCATTATCGGTTTTCTCACACAGCGCCGTCAGGGTGCCTGTGTCTGCCTTCATCCCCTGTCGACGCGATATCTACCGACAGCCAGAAATACACCCTTTAGTATACACTCATGTTGAAGGACACATAAAAACACACCTTTGACCTGTGTGTTTGTGTGTACGCGCTAACCTCTGCTAGTCTCTGTGCGAGGCGAGAGGGCTGGGTCTGAGGGAAGGTCAGTAAGAAGGCTTGCTGCCTCAGAGCCCTGAGAGCAGGAACATAACTGTCGGGACGGACAGCCAATCAGATCAGCTGCTCTAAAAACAACAACCAAAATAACCCATCTTCCCCGTGTGCAGAATATTTCTGTCTATAAGCTCTTACAGGTCGTTGCAGATGCAGATAATGGGTCGCAGCAGCACAGACTCCTTCTTCTTCTTCTTCTTCAACGCGTCTGTGCCAGCCTCTGCCGCGCCCTGCCCATCCTTCCTGTTCAGAGTGGCTAACAAGATGTTGATGGCAGCCTGGCAAAGGTGACAGAACGCTAGCTTAACCCCAGCTGTATGTGTTAGAATGCTGGGGACCCCCAGGGGTGCAGACAAGTGAGTGACTTCACATATGCTGCTATTGTAACTATATTCATGAGCAGTATTGGCAGATCATAATTATACATATTGCAGTAATAATAATAATAATAATAAAAGTAATTTGATTACAGTTTGAGAAATCCCCTATCAACAATACCATGGCCAGTTATGAACCTCTGTGTTAAAGCCAGGTTCCAACAGGCCTACTTTGTTGTTTTCATTTATTTATGAATAAAAAGTGCTGTATGTACGAACCGCTGGCGCTCCATCAATCTCATCAATAATAAGGCAGTTGGGCCTCTGATTGGTGCCCAAAACCGACTTCATCTGGGTTGCCGTGTCGATGCGTTTCTGGAACACCTCCGCACTGCGGTCGTCACTATGGAGACAGAACGAGAGTTAACAGAGAATTTCTAATGTGAAGAAGCGTGATTTTCGAACAACACTCGTGGTATTTATTGACTGACCTGGCGTTCATTTCTACCACGTTGTACCCAGCATGCTTTGCTATGACATGGGCCAGGGTGGTCTTTCCCAAACCTGGAGGACCTGACAACAATGCCACCTATAGAGGAGGTAACATATTGGCTTAATGGCTTTACAACTACGGTATTGAATTGCTACAGTGTGGGCAATATTTGTGCCAATATGGTTAAAGTATAAGTAATAATGAATTAGCAAAAATTTGCAAGTTACAAATGATTTGTTGGGAAATCATAGGCATGCATAAATTACATAATACATACATTTTAATATATTTAGGTATTGATGTTATTAAGGATGTATGTATAAGAATGTACAGTATGTATGTATGTATGTGTGTGTTGACAATGAGGACCAGGACCTTATTAGGACACTTTCACCCGATATCTCATACCGCATGTATGATTTCAACTTGAACTAAGCACACCTTAAATTTGGGTCGTTTATACTGGTCCAGCTCAGCTTCCAGGATCTCCTCTGTCAGCTGACTCTTGGTCTTGAAGCGATTTGCATTCTGATTGGCCAGATTCTGCTTGAATGGATGCTGGTTCACAACCTGTCTGTCGGGCTGAAGGGGGCGGGACTTCCTCTCTCTCCCAAATACCACAGTGTCCCAGAGCTTGAGCCACTTCAGCAAACAGCGGTTGGTAAACTACACAAGCAAGCAAACACACAGTTAAAAAGATAAGACAAACACATGCACATGCGCACACTCAAACCCACACACACACACACACACACACACACACACACACACACACAGCTGGACTCACATCATCACTGAGAAGCTCAGTATAATGCCGAGGTGAGAACCGGTCCACCCAGAGCCGAGAGCTGCGCCCCTCCTCTTCTTCACCCTCCTCCTCCTCCTCTACCTCTCTGCTGTCCAGCTGCTCTCCGATACCACTGCAGCGTGTAACAGACCCCACCGACGCATGTCAGTGGGAAGCAGGAGGAGGTGTGTGTGTGTGTGTGTGTTGCATAAGGGCGTAATGTGCTGATACCTTGTGAGCATCTCTGAAAGGCGCTGAGATTCCTCCACCACCTGCTGGTGACGCTGCATTTAAAACAAAAGTATATTATATATAATAATGACAACATTCATGCATTGATTATTGAATGAGTGCATGAAGGTGAGACTAGAGGTTAGCGGACACCCACAAACAGAAGGATGATCACTAACCCTCTCCGCCACTTGTTCTCTCAGAACCTCTACGGGCACCGCCAGAAGCCCCAGTGCACCATGGGAGTTACGCGCTGTCCTGAGGTCTTCTATCTGAATAATGAGATGACTTAGAAAAGGCACACGCAAGACAAGTACATACAAGCATAAGGTGCCAATGTATATACTACTACAAAGTGCTAAGTATATACAAGCACAAAGAGCTATGAGCTGAGACCATTACCTTCGGGCCAGTGTCTTTGTTTTGCCGGAGGTAAACGCGGTTTCCTGATGAATCTGTCACAGTGATATAATCTCCCTCCAGAGGGGGGCGCTTTAGAACACACTGCGACTCACTGGGCATGACCGGTCGCCTGGGGGTGTCTGAAAGTGTGGCCAAGCCACTAAGGTCCAGCAAAGCTTGGGTGGACCTGAAACCCATTAATGTCACTGATATACAGTACACATCACATAGCAGAAACTGGTGTGTAACGTGTGAATAAGAAGTAGTGCTGTAGTACGCGAGTTTATTGCAAGCATGCCATACTAATGGCCCTGCTAATCTAGATTTAGCAATAAGGTAGACAAAGTATAATTATTTATCAGGGTATCTATAATTTAGCATGATAGAAAGCCTTTTCGCAACCCTTCCCTATGGTGACTTAGTTATTGTATTTAGTCTGACATGGTGTTGTGACTGGCCTACTAGCTTGAGGAAAGTATTTTGTTAAAAAGGTATGGTAAGCAATTGTAAGATAATACATATTTTGTCAAATTCACCAAATATCTCTTCGCGGTCCACTATCT
This sequence comes from Aphredoderus sayanus, assembly GCA_027564795.1. NCBI lineage: Eukaryota > Metazoa > Chordata > Actinopteri > Percopsiformes > Aphredoderidae > Aphredoderus > Aphredoderus sayanus. The sequence goes on from JAODUG010018030.1 coordinate 5,156, forward strand.
TACTGCTCTGTGTGTGTGTGTGTGTGTGTGTGTGTGTGTGTGTGTGTGTGTGTGTGTGTGTGCGTGTAACGGAGTTTGTTCCACCCGGGATGTAGAGAGCAAACCCACTAGCAAGACATGCCGAAGCCCAAGAACTGAGACAGTGAGATTTACGTAACTTCACTGCACAGCTATCAGCTGAAAAAAGAATCCGGTACTTCTACACAGCTCTGGCTCCGCAAATAGGAACACAAGCAAAGTGGCGCAGACTGCAGACAACAACAATATACTAGCCTTCGCAATTAAGTTTCCAATGTATGGGGTGGAGCTTCTGAGGCCAAACCTTATGGCTCAAGTTCAAATATCAACAACCTTTTTCCTGAATTACTTAACATACATTTAAGTCCAAGCACTGGAGCAATTAAAGCTAGACCAACATTGCTCCCCAATGTCACCTTGTTAATATATTAGGTACTCCTGCCATGTCCTTCAACATGGCATTTGTTAACAGTTGCACAGTTGCAGCTCAATGTTTTTAAAGACGGTCAAAACCAAAGGCCATATTTCCCACTGGGACAACATATAATTAACTTGCCTCTCTTCAACAATAATACCTATCTTCCTCCTTTCAACTTACCTAATGCCATTACAAAGTTATCCTACCTGAATATGTGAGATGGTTCATACTGCTCTGGGGAGGATGGTGGTGTGATGTCATCAGCCTGTGGTGAGGGACCACTATTGGTTTGTGACGTGAAAAGCCGCTTGGCCACACCTATGTCCTGCTTCTGGCGCTTTGGCTTCGGGGCTGCAACAGCGAGACCAGGGTCATGCTATTCATGAAATTCCACAAGTACAACAGACCTGACACATATCTACATATAACAATTCTACTCCCAGTGTAAACCTACTAATGGGCTGGTCGTTCAGAAGGTGCTCAATGTCCTCAATGTCATCTGGAGGCTGGAGACTCTTGGGGGGCTGGCTTGTTGTACTGGAACCTTGAGGACCCCTCCTTTCCGATTGTTTAAATGATGATCTGGAGCCCACTGAAACAGCAGTTGTATGTCACAAAGCAGAAACGTATCACAACATGACTGAATCCATTTGACAGTTCCTCCTCCAAGATTATACCATTCAGATAAGACAAACGATATATGTAACGTAATAATAATAAATGCATGCTCACTCATATCCATCTCAGCCATCACTTCAAGCTCATCAGCAAACTGTTGGTCGTAATCGTCCTCAATCCCAAACATCTCGTCGTATTCGTCCATGTCGGCTCCCGGGTGTAATCACCAAGCAAATGGATTCTGTGGAACTATATTGTGCTTAAATTACTTTGTACAAATTCTCTCCACGGTACATCAACAAATTGTAACATTCGCGGCAATTTTTTGTTGCGGTATACTGCTTCCGGGTTACATTACATTTGCGTGGTGGCGTCATAGCCTGGTTTGTTTTTCTTCTTCGACTAGCAAATATGTTAAGCACTGTCGCCACTTACTGAAGAGGAGTGCATCAGATTATATATAAAAGTTATATATCTAATTTCTCCAAAATATTACTAAATAAAGTGTAACTTCACACTGAGCGTGATTCCACCCACTGCGCAATGTAGACAACTGCAAAAAGTAGGGCTGAAACCAATAGGTCCATTGCTGAAACTGGCTGAGAAAAGGCCCTTTCATGATGTACCAGTGTTTCAGTCATAATCTTGTAAATCAGCAAGGGTTTTACACAGAGATGGCCTGTTGAGCCATTTTCAACCCATAAAATGCAGATTTTTCTATACCTATATAGCATTGACTTGTCTCATCTGTTGCCTACTATTATTTCGTTTAAAGCTCACTTTTTAGTATGCAGTTACTCAATATTCCTTGAGAAATAATTCAAATGTGCATTTTAGTTACTCTTGGCAATGTTGGTGCTTGACGCACTAAGCTGCTTTTGCTTTCTCAAGCATAGCTTTTACTTTTTAGATGTGAATGCATACAGTCTCTTGTATTGGCCTGGCTTAATCTTGAAAAACTGCCCCTAAATTCTGAGTTCGTAAAAATCTATAAAGTGTTCCTAAAGCCTATACCTCTTCCTTCGCCAATACTACAGACACATAAACATCTATGGTGCACACTATATTCACCAGGTGATCACACACACAGTAAAATAATGACTTTAACACACACACACACACACACGTCATAAAACAGTGGTAAATGAAAGCTTACCTTGTTTTCATGTCTTCTTGCCATATCTATTTAGAAATCAGAAAAGTATGTAACACACCTTTAGTGTGTTAATTTTATTGTATTGTCTGAAAAATATTTAGGCGACACATTTCAGCTTCAGGCTTATTTGGTATATGTGATTAATTATGATGGCTTGACGTCTGGCTGGCTCCACCATCTGTTCCTTATAGCCGACAAACACTGGCCAGCAGTTGCGGCTGTTAATTTCACATCAGGAAACACAAATGTAAGACACTTCTGCATTCAGCCTCCCAGTTGTCCACCCACCCACACAGGCACTGCACATTCTCTTTCAGAAATGTCTGTATCTTTACTTCATAACAAATTTGAAAGGGATTAATAGTTATTCTATTGTAATTTACTACTTGTTATTAAACTAAAATGTTAAAGTTAGCCTGTTCATGTTCATCACGTTCATGCTACTAAACGGGGTGTAGTGTCAGATTATGCATCAACTTGAATTTAATTTAATTTAGAATGCAATGGTCTCAGTTCATTTTGTCGTGACTCATTCACAACAGCTCATCGAAAGTGACCAAAGCAGTGAATTACTATACTAAGAAGTTATTATGAAATCGCCCCCCTTCCCGCTCACACAAGCTACTGTTCACTCTGTTTAAGCCTGACCACATGTTTGTGTGTTCAGACACTAATGATTATATACTTGTCACATCCAATGGTTGACCATTTGCGAGTACGTGTCCGCGAGCGCACTGCCGTGGACTACAGTCCACACGGGCATCTGGTGCACTGTCCGCCCCACACACTCACTCACGCTCACGCACTCCATTATCACTCGGCAGAATGTGTGTGTCAGCGTTGCAGGTGCCACATTAAGCTGATGTGTTTAATCATCAATTCAACCACGGCACACACACACACACACACACACAGTAACACACACACATACACTGAACTTCCATAAGCCTTTTATTAACACTATGGTCAGTTGGTGTGGGCTGGACATTTCGAGTGGGAAAGGGACTTTCACCAAGAGCCAGAGTGTGTTCCTTTGTGTGTCTAAATGTTAGCAGGCTTTTTTTTTTATACGTCGAAAAGGGAAACAGATCAAGGTCTGAAGGGTTATATGACCATTGACAGTACCATTGAGAATTTATTTATGCTCAGATCAGCTGGCTGTGTGCTGGCATCCATCATTACTTTGCAGGTGGCATGTGTAGGCTCTTCTACAGGTGCCTAGAATTTTGCTGTATCGTGTCACATTTTGAAGTTGTGACTCAGTGGCACTAATAAGACTTTTTCTCCACGGCTATAAGGCTTAGAATCAAGAAGAGGGTGCACCTGGGCAACTCTAGGGAAGGTCAGTATAATAAGAAACAAACGTGCTCTCTAGGGGTAGAAAGGACGAGCTGAAGATGTCTAATACCACCATCAACTTTTATGCCTTGGAGCGGTCCTTCAGCATCTCTGATATTATCGTCATAGCAACCTACTTTCTCCTCAACCTTGCTGTTGGAATCTGGGTAAGTCTTCTCCTGAGCTGTATGTGGGTGTGGGTGTGGGTGTGTGTGTGTGGGGGGGGGGGGGTCTTGATGTGTCCCTAGTGTGTGTATGAGTGTGTGTCTAACCCTGGTCTCTGCCAGTCATCATGCAGGGTGAGCAGAAACACTCTCAGTGGATATTTCTTGGCTGGACGGGACATGGCCTGGTGGCCGGTGAGTTAGAGTGTGTGTGTGCGTGCATGTGCATGTGCATGTGTGTGTTTTTGTGTAAAAAAAACAGTATGTTGTGGGAAATCTTTTAAAATGTATATTCAATTGGAATTGGAATTGGGCACAATGTGTTTTGGGCACAAACATATGTGTGTTTGTAAGTAAATTAAAAATTAAAGAAATAATGTTCTGTGTGGTTGTAGATTGGGGCTTCTCTGTTTGCCAGCTCAGAGGGCTCAGGTCTATTCATTGGGCTGGCTGGAACTGGAGCTGCTGGGGGCATTGCTGTAGCCGGCTTTGAATGGAATGTGAGTACACACACACACACACACACACACACACACACACGCACACACACACACACACACACACCTACTGAAACATCTCTTCTGCGACAAGACAGTATTTTACTTGTATTGTAATATGGTCAGGCAACGTTAGGGGGCAGCATCAGCACTGTATACTTTCAATACTGTATAGGCTTACTGCTGGGTAAGTATACAAAATGCATGAGTCATTTCAGGTTGTTTCAGTTCTCCAGTCTAACGCTACTTTATATGTACATAAAGCACAGGTGGGTCAATCACTGAGCTCTGTCTGAGCCTCTTATTGTGTAACACCTGTATTAAAAAAAACAACATTATTTTCTGCTTGTTTTCTCAGGCCACTTACGTCTTACTGGCACTGGCTTGGGTGTTTGTTCCTGTCTATGTATCCTCAGGGGTTAGTTACAATATACACACTTGCACAATTTAATTTAAATGTATGTCTCTTGATAGGGGATAAAGGGATTTAAGGGATCAAATGTAAAGTGAAGACCAGTATTCATATTGCCAGGCTGAATAAGAGTGATTAAACGTGTTCAGATTGTCACAATGCCAGAGTACCTGGGCCGTCGGTTTGGGGGCGAGCGGATTCGGACGTACCTGGCTGTCCTCTCACTACTACTGTCTGTCTTTACTAAGATATCAGTAAGACACACACACACACTAACACACTATTCCAAGTTAGATGATTTTCACGATCATCAAGCAACATCCAAACAATTCATTATGTTGAAATTCCACAGCTTACTGTATATGTCTGTGACTATAGCTGAAGGAGGGAGGGGGGATGTCTATGAAGCATACATTGGGAACTCTGTAGGGGGAGGGGCACACGCACAGAGGTTTTTATACATGCTGGTTTCGAACACAAGGCTACAAATCACTGAATGTCCCTTTTGACATAACGCTTATTGTGAGAACATGTTTGTGTGTGGTCCCGTCTCCAGACTGACCTGTATTCTGGAGCGCTGTTTATCCAGGTGTGTCTGGGATGGAACCTGTATGTGTCCACAATCCTGATGCTGGTGGTCACAGCTCTCTACACCATCGCAGGTACACACATACACATGCACTCTGGAACTACTTCATTCCTCTTGTTGGCAAGAGGAATGTTCTTACATGAACACGAACTTCATTTGAGATTTCATTGAGATTTTGATGTTGGTTTTGTTTTCGGCTGGGAGATTTCACTAAGCTCTATTCTTTTTTGAACAACACATGATCATATAATATTGTACTGCAATCACCATAAGGCACTTGCTAAAAGACTAAGCCATAAATTATAACTGTAATCGGGATATTCATAGTTTTTAGCATTATGACACTCTCTCTTGTTGTGTTTACCCAGGGGGCCTTGCTGCTGTCATCTACACAGACACTCTGCAGACACTCGTCATGATCATAGGAGCAATCATTCTTACCATCACTGGCATGTACAATTGCAGACATACTGTGTAACAAATAGGCCTACATAGACACATGCAGACAAATGTGCCCCATGCAAATACACACCCACAAAGGATAACGCGGTCATGACTCATAATACATACTGTATGTGTGCGTGTGTTTGCGGTCCACAGCCTTTAACAAGATCGGCGGTTACGACAACCTGGAGAAGATCTATAAGGCAGCGGTGCCCACCAAGATCATTCCTAACAGCACCTGCCACTTGCCTCGCGAGGATGCCATGCACCTGTTCAGGGATGCCACCAGCGGGGACCTGCCTTGGCCTGGCATGACCTTTGGTCTCACCATACTGGCCACCTGGTACTGGTGTACAGACCAGGTATACACGCGCACAGTCGCACACCAACCCCCACACACCACACTCACACACATGCACACGCAGACACACACACATGCACACATAACCACGCACACACACACACACACACACGCATATGTGCAGACACACACACACACACACACACACACACACACACACACAGATTCGGCTTACCGACTCACCAAATTATTTTGAGACACATTCAGTTTGTTTATAGTTATACACAAATAGAACCATGATGTCATATGATGTGGAATCAGGAACTTACACTGTGAGAAAGATTAGGACGGATCATCCACGAGATGATAGGCTATGAATTGCGTCTTTGTTCGACTGTTTGCATGCCAGAGCAGGAGAGACAACCAGCGCATAGAAACAATTTTTTATTTACCATTTTCAGTTTGGTCCCACACCACACTTTTTCCAGCCTCTGTCAGACGTCACGACGTCTTCCATATCTAATGCACAACATTTAGATATCACCTTCTTAGCAATTGTAGACTGGGAATGAAATAAGACAAGTACCTGTTCCCAGAGAAATCCCTGGCAATTAAACCTCTAGTCCCAGTGTTACTAATCTGTCAGTTCTCATTCGCAAATATTAATTTAGTCGACAGCAATATTATCTTATAACATTGGGCACCTCATTTAAAAACATTTGTTTTAAAAGAAAACAACACTTAACCCTCCCCCTGTCCTCGGGTTTCAAACGCACTACCTTGGTGCGCCAGCAGAAGGCGCATTTCATATATGCGCATGTTTGTGCCTTCTGCTGGCACAAAAAGGTAATGCATTGGGTCAGTTTGACCCGGAGGACAGCGGGAGTGAAACACATATTCCATAATATAGCTTAACATTAGTTTGCCCCTTAATGGGGCTTAACAGGACACCAGCCAGTTCTAAATAGCATCCTTGTAATTCTGGGAGGTTTTCTTCTGTGACTCTCCTCCGCGTGACCTCAAGTGTTTCAGACTGGTCAGTTTGGAGAAAGACAGGCCTAGGACCCCCGCCAGATTGGCCGGGGGTTGGGGCGAGCCGTGGCCAGTCTTCCTTTGTGCCGGGCTGTGTCGCCGCGGCGACCGGCCGTGGCGCTGCTGTGGGCGCAAGAGGCTGCAAGAGTCCGTCTGCAGCGCTTGACCCGCCCAGTAGCGGTGCCCTCCAATCACAGGGCCCGATGCTCTGGTGGGGCGGTGATAACTTCCTGGTTTGGCGATGACCACTTTAGCAGCTTTCATCTGCTGCTCTCGGACGGGAGACCGCGAGGCGTGGAACAACTGGAGGAAGAGAGGGAGGGAGGGGGAAGAGAGAGAGAGAGAGAGAGAGAGAGAGAGAGAGAGAGAGAGAGGGAGAGAGCGATGAGATGTGGAGCGGGATACATGTGATCGAGAAGTTGTGGTTTGAACCCCGCTAACTCCTCACTGTTGAGGTGTCCCTGAGCAAGACACCCAACCTTAACTGCTCCGGGTGGTCGGATGGCACCTTGCATGCACCGCCATGGGTGTGTGAATGTGTGTGTGTGGGTGTGTGTGTGTGTGTGTGTGTGAATGGGTGAATGTGAGGTAATAATATAAAGCACTTTTGAGTGGCCTGAATGTTTGACAAAGTTCTATATACTGTAAATGCAGTCCATTTACCATTTATGTACAGCCACGAATTTGGTTCTTCTGTGTTGGTATGTGTGGGTGTGTAGGTGATTGTACAACGGTCCCTGTCTGCTAAGAACATGAGCCATGTTAAAGGAGCGTCAATTCTGGCGGCTTATCTGAAGATGCTACCATTTATTTTCATTATCCTGCCAGGAATGATCAGCCGAGCCCTCTATCCAGGTAAACAAATACACACACACACACACACACACACACACACACCTCTTGAATAGGTATTTAATTTTAAACATGCTATGTCCTGCCTTTCAACCACAATGGAAACACACCCAGCCATAATGTTGAATTATTGTTCAACATTATAAGTGTTCATGTATGCGTGTGTGCGTGTTTGTATGTGTCGTTTACAAAAGCCGACAAAGGGATCACATCAGAGCTAATCACCGCTTGCCAAGTGAAATTCTCGAGAACCTTGGCACAACCATGTCTTTCTGTCTGAATATTGCACTGATAGCGGCTGGTACCATACAGTACTGTAAAGCACCTGGCCAGAGCCATGATCTCACCTGTCCTATGTGTCTGTGTGGTGAGGCATGGGCCTGTCGTCGCAGCTGCTGTGATTGGTGGATGAGGTCGGTGCTGTCCCCCGATTGGCTGGGGTCGCGTAGGTCTAGCATGCTCTGGGAGAGGCGGGCCATGACGTTGACCCCGTCCGTATGGCGAGGGCCCCGCCCCGATCCCGTGGTGATGCCGTTGGCCACCGCCTCGCCGCTCTGGTAGAACTCCTCGTCCGACGCCGTGGAAACGCTGGAGGGGTTGCCATTGGCCGCTCGGTCACACATGACCTCGGTGCTGTCTTGACTGCCGTCGCTGTCCTTGTCCTCCTCCCCCTTCGCCGCCTCCTCTGATTGGCTGGGAGGCTCCACCGCGACATGGGTCCGCACGTCGTCCGAGGAGCCATGCGCAGCTGCTGATTGGCTCTTTTTTACCAGACTGACCTGCGGTTGGCCCGTCTGTTCAGAGTGGGGGCCATTTATGACCAACTGCAGGGTGCGGGGTTTGGGGATGGGCGGGGCCTGGGGAGGGGTCAGGGGTGGGGCCTGGTGAGTAGGCAGAGCCTGTGGAGGGGTCGGGGGCGGGGCCTGTGGAGGGGTCAGGGGCGAGGCCTGTGGAGGGGTCGGGGGCCGGGCCTGTGGCTGATCGCTAGCACCTGTGGCGGGGGTGTGGTCAGCAGCGTGTGTGGGCTGTGTGTCGGTGGCGTCGCCGGCTTTGGGCGCGGCAGTGTGTGGTTCTGGCGTGCACGTGGGCAGTTCTAGAGGCGTGTCCTGAGATGGTGGGCTGGATTGCTGTGCGTTTGGGGCGGTGTGCTTCTGTTCTGTGGGCAGTGTGCTGGTCTGGCTCTGGGGCGCAGACGCATCTGTAGCTCTGCTCCCAGAGGGCTGTCTGTCTGTGTGTGTGTGTGTGCCCTCAGTGTGTGTGTCCGTAGGGGCTGGTGTGAAAGGCGAGCTGAACCGTATAGCCTGGCTGACCTCAAACCGCTCCGATCTCTGCAGGTGAACCTGATTGGCCCGCTTGTCATCTCTGATGTTGATGAAGCCAATCACGTCGCTGGGTGGGTCGGGCTCAGGCCAGGTGGGCAAATAGGGGATCAAATAGACTTTCTCCAGGTTGGCTAATCCAGGGTGTAGAGGTGGGAGCTCCACAGGCTCCTTAATGCGTCCTCTGATCAGTTTTAAGCCAGTGGGGTTCTTGTTGCTGGAGTTTTGGTCTGAGGAGGCTGGGCTGGCGTGGTTTCCTGTGGCAACCAGGGCATACTTGGGGTTAATGAGTTTCCTGGCCATAGAGGCTGATAGTGGGGGAGGGGCAGCTTGTGGGAGTGGGTCTAGCATTGGTTCGTCTTTCAAAGGAACCTTGGCCAGAGACACGCCCCTGGAGGTCAGATAAAGATCACGAAACTGCGTGTCAAAGCCCTCCACTGCCTGTCCCGTTACCATGGTGATGAGGTTACGATCCAGCCGCGAGGAAGACCAAGTGAAGCTGGAAAATAACAAACACAGACGTGAATACAACCAAGTTGTTCCTCTGTGCCTCGGGTTGCATCTCTGAATGTTCCTCAAGTTTTCTTTTGCCTATTTCTTTTATAAGACTCAAGTATATTTTTAACTCTGACCTGGGGACACTGAGAAATACATTTGGTGGTAAAACATTAAGTTGAAGGCAATGAACAGTCCTGAAGGCAAAACTGTTTATGTACATGTGTGTGTGTGCGTGTGAGTGTGCGTACTGTATGTCTGCTTTATTGTCAGAAGTTGAGTGTCTGCCAGTCATGGCTTTCCTCCATAGGTTTCTAGCAAAAGCCTTCTACTACAGCTTGTAGGCAGTGCCAGATGACCCTGCTGAATGTTTCAGGGTTAATCTGATACCCGCTCAGACAAGATGAGAGCATTTACATGAATAACCCTACAAATTAATGAGCAAGGCAGTCCAATTATTCTTAAGCCTGATCACTTAAGCACATTAAGTCATTAGATTGTTTCCAATGAAACATGTACATGTGATTAAGTAATGGGAGCTTTCCAATCAGCATGTAGAGTCAAGTAAGGCTGCAGGGTGGAGCACAGTGGTTACAACTATCACAACACAGTCGGCCATGTTGGCAGGGCTGTACACTGTAGGCCTATTCAGTTTAAGGCTCCATATCATTCAATTTTCCAACTGTCATTTTGGATAGACCTTTTCTCCCCATTAGCTGAACATTCTGTTTCAGTTCATATTGCACTATTTTTGAACATGTCCTGGCTTGATTGGCCGTGTTAGTGGAAATGGAAGGATATATCCGAAATGGATGGATTACAATCCAGAAATGATGTCATACCCGGGGCCTATTCTGATGTCATTACTTGGCAAATGTAAAAGTGTCAATAAATACTATTCTAAAAACTAAGTAAATAGTAGTATATACAAATAAATAATTTGTATTACTTTTAGTGGTATGTATGTACTGACCAGAGGGGACAGAGGAGACAGAGGGGAGTTGAGATCTCTACACACACAACAATGTGAAATTAGTATGTATGTGTGTGGATTGTCCATTCGCGTTCTTCACAGTCATATTGAAACAAATATGGTGTTGGGACTATTGCTGAAGGTAGATACATGTCAAGGCTATTGGAGGAAAAACATATCTAATTCTGCTCTGTATGTGATGTAATAGGATACATCACATACAGCATGTACTGTAGCCCATTTAAATACTGTATACATACGTTTCCTATTAATTTGCCAGTCTTACATATTACTACTTCAACTTGATGTTGATACAGTAAGTTGTCATTAGGGGCAGAACCATAGATCTAAAAAAAGACAACATTAAAATGCTTTGAAATGCTACTTTGAATATTAAATTACTAATATCTTAACGCATGTATTTTAACATATATTTGAGTATTACTACTTAATTAATACTTTTAAGTATTGCAGAGAGTGTTGTAAGAGCACTGTATGCATTGCGTTATACACCAAATGTCCTGTAGGTTCTCTTATTACTCAGGTATATGTAGCGGATTTAATTCCCACCCTCGGGAAATAAACAATTCATAGGTGAAGCGGTACACGCAGTGACAACATGTGTGGTTGTGAACAACATGGGAGTACAAGCCCGACAGACGAGTGCTGAGTTGTTTTAGTTTACTGTTGATCCGTAGTAGTATACTGTCATAAACTTCATAAAACATCTATTAAACAAGCTTTCTCATGCATAAAATTACACTGCAATTCATTGACCTGCTTGCTGTGTGTGTGGTTCTCCATTAACAACAATGTAATTTAGCAGACACTTTAATCCAAAGCAAATTACAGCGATTTAAGTATTAAGGAGCAGGTAGGAGGTAGGCATCTGACACAAGGATGTTTACAGGTATAAGGCCTGTCGGGAACAGAGTCAGCAGGACGTTAACCACCACTAGCTCTGCCCTTCCTTTTACTGATCAGAATTCAGCCACTAGTCTGTTATGACCACCTCTAATCTGAATGCTATCTGTGTGTGGTATATTATTCATGTGCGTCAACATACAACGCTTGTGCTGCAGACATGTTCTCAATTAAATAGGACATGTGTGGTGCGGTCTGCACCACTTTGTTTGTGTTCCCATTTACAGAGCCAGGCCTGTGTGGAAACAGCGGACTGTTTTTTTTGCCAGCGCACGCACACAGCTAGCGGGCAGCTGGCAGGATCCACGAGGAGATATTCCGTGGCTTTTAACCAAAACGTGTAGTAGCTTTACAATCGCTGAGTCTACCTTTAACCAGTCTAATTCACCACCCACCTGTAAGACCCAGAGACGGCTCTGTCCCCGTCAATCAGCAGGAACCGCTGGCTCAGCGAGCCACGCACCCTCTGAGCTGACCGCGAGTAGAACTCCACCCCACCACAGCACCGCACACGCAGGTTCTATGTACAGAGGAGGGGGGGGGGGTCATTCTATATGTGAAAACAGGTTCTTTAAAGGGAGATATTGAGGAATCACTATGCCTTGGAGGGGAAACACAAAAATAATTAGATGAGTCTCGTTTCCCCATAGACACAGTTTCTTTTTTTTAAACCACAATAACGTTGCGTTTACCAAGTAAAACTCGTGTTGGGACACGATGTTTGTGCATGCGTGTGTGTGTGTCTGTGTGTGTGTGTGTGTGCGAGAGAGAGAGAGAGTTTGTGCGCCCGTGCGCGACACACCCTGCAGTGTTTGTCTTGCGCCTCGGAGATAAGGGTGTGGTTTCACCTGGAGCACTGGTGCGTGGGTAAATGTGTTCTCTGTCTTATCTCAGAGGAGTCACACAGTATAGAGTCATGCAGAGTCATACAGACTCACACACAGAGTTATAGACGCAGGGGAGTTACGGGGAGGAGAGGAGACAAAAGAGGAGGTTACGCGTTGACACAAAAAAAAAAAGGGAAGTGAAAATGAAATTGCGTGTGTGTGTGTGTGTGTGTGTGTGTGTGTGTTTTCATTACACATTAATGCAGCCATCCACCCTGGATGCTAACCTGTCAGGGATGAGTGCACTACAGATGGCATGTGTTGTGCTATCAGTGCCACAGGTACAGATAGTACAGGTGGGACAGTGTGCTTGATGTTCTTGGCTGACGGTTGCAAATAGGATTAGTCTTCAGTGGGAAAAACACGCCGGCCGGGTGTTATCTGATACTCACTAGACCAGTTGAGGCCAATGCAAAACCATTATCACAACTTTGGGTTAAGCCGTGTTAAGCCTCCCCCAATCTGACCCTACTTACCTTTTAAATATTCTCAGTTTAGAGATAAACAGTGCTAAGCCTGACCCAATTGTTATCCCAAAAGTATGCTTTAATATGCCCTCACTATTTTATGTGGTGAATAAAAATGCAGGTGACAAAAGGGCACAGCATACAAAAGTGCACGGCATACAAAAGTGCACAGCATACTAAATGCATACTAAATGTGTCTTTATCAAATAATTTCTTATTGCGTTATTGCTATTGAAACATTCCAGACAGAATTTCCCAGAAATTGGGCCAACATTTTAAATGTTGTCTTTACTCTTATCGGTATTGACAATATTGAAACAGCATCCACTCCCAGCTAATGAAAACACCACGTGTGTGTGTGCATTCGTGCATGTGTGTGTATACCTTTAGGTGTCCGTGGTGCATATCGGCTCGTCCACACATGGACAGGAAGTCGGGCACGGCGGCTGTGTCGATGATGATGTAAACAGGAACTTTACGTTTGTAGGCCGCATCCAGCAGATCTCTGAAGATATCTACATCTGTAAACACATCCATGACTACTGCTATCACCTGCACACACACACATATACACACGCACACATGCCGCACACACACACACACACACACACGTGCACACAGGCACAGGAAAGTAGAAGTGGCTGTTAACTTTTCCTGTTCTGAGTGGGTGGTTCAAATTAAACTGTTCTTATCAGCACCATAAAAGCCACTACACTTAACAATAGCCAGCCTCTCATGCTCAGTGCATTTATGCAGCGAGTGACAAGAGACCCAGTGTTGTGACACAGTGAGCATGCCACATGTAATGAACTGAGGAGGCTACTGCCATTCTACAAGTGGCTGCTATGTGTTTTGTGGAACGGTGAGCATGTGAGATCTCGGAGACGGGTGTTATGAGGGTGTCATGGTGATTCAGAGAAGCTCTAGCAGACATTTTAGCACTCTTTACACAGTGCTGTCTATTCTGTCTGCAATTGCCCCCACTGGTCCCGCTAGGAAGCCAAGTTAGCAGTAGGTATAGTGTACAATTTAGCCAAAATGTTGTATATAGCTTATAGGTAGATGGTGTTATTGTTTTGCCATATTGGTTCTATTTATACTGATGAAAAAGCGGAGCATGTTACAAGAATATTATGTGCAGAAAAATAAAATGCAGTAGGCTATCTCACATGCCCCTCGTTTATATGGTTTCCTGGTGCCCCAATTAACATCAATCTTGAGTGTGTGTGTGTGTGTGTGTGTGTGTGCGTGTGTGTGTGTGCGTGTGTGTGCGCGTGCGTGTGTGTGTGTGTGTGTACGCATGGGTGTGTGTTTAAACTGTTAGTAGAATGGCATGTTTTACGATGTCAACACCTTTTCATCACAGACATGTAACTGAAACCTGTTCTATTAAATACATGTGTGTTTTACAGTACATGTGACAATGAAAGTGAGTCAAAGAGTTTGGACAAAGAAATAAATGGTAAGGGAAGGACAACTGAAAGATGAGAGCGGGTAGATGATGGATAAGTGACAAAGCTTTCTGAGGGTAATACTGTGTATATACATACTGTAAATGTTACACTAGTGGGGGGAAGATAAATGTATTAAAACTTCAGCCAATAACCGTTCATCTAAATCGTCATCATCATTATGTACTGACCTTCTGCGCAGATGCAATGCTTTTGCGCACCACCTCTTTGATGTGCGTTTGCCCCTCTGCTGGCGGTTGGGTGTGCACGGTTACGCGCGTGACACCCCGATAAGAGATTGCGTCTGGCCAGCCAATGTCTAGCTCCACCACCGAGGCCTCGGAACGGTCGGGCCAGTACTGGAGCGACACGGCTGCGTCCCCACCCTCCTCCCCGGACCCGGGTGCGGCGTTACCCCCTCCCGTCGTCTCCGGCTTCTGCTCCCGCTCGTGCCCGGGCCGGTAGGCCTCCGCCGTGCGCGCCAGCCGTTCTAGCTCCAGGTCCGAGAGGAAACCGCGGATGCCATGCTCGTGGATGTAGGCCGAGAAGCCATCGCGACCCTTGGTTATGAGCGCCTCCAAAGCCAAGCGCTGGTCCTCGCTGTAGAAGAACTCCGGCTTGCTCTCGCTCACACGCCAGTTGACGTGGTGATCGTCTAAACACTGAATCTGTGATAACGCCATGGCCTCAAAACACAGAGGTCAATAAATAGTTAATAAATATGTCCTAACAATAATTCGCACAACAGGTCAAGCACAACTGCCATTGGTTATGGTCCATAATTTATTCCAGTAACTTGAATCCTTGTGGTGGAACGTGATCCCGGTCCAGCGACTCAAGAGCCTCTGAGAGAGACTGGGCAATCCGTTTATTTGCCTTGTTAGAATAGTTCCATTTACACGATCGTGTCTCGGCAAGGACGGGCGCAACCCAGATCTCAAATTACCAACACACACTGACGCTCACCTAGCCTACATCCAGGTGTGCGCAGAACAAAGGTATCCCACCCAGAGCCGCACCTCTCATCTGACGCTTGCAGCTCCAGCCTGGTTCAGCTCTTGCCCCGGGCAACGAGGGTGACTAACAGAAAAAGTGTATTTCCCTGTCTGCCTGTCTATGCGGCAATCCAAAGAGGAACTTCCGAAAGTATTAACGCCTTTAATCCATACATATTTGTTGCGCATAACTCAAGCGAAACTTTTCTGCTGACGACCTACTTTTGGTCTTCTTGAACCGGTGACGTTTACACCACTCTATATTCCTGAAAAACGCTCTTTACTGTACGTTCATACTCATTGAGAACACCCTTTGCTCAGATCCCCCTGCTTTTTGTTAAAGAATGTTACTTTTTCTGTTTTCGCAGGTACTGTTAAAAGCAAGAAAAGTTCAGGCGCTATATACTTTAAAATATTCGAAATGTAGAAAAGAGCACTTCTGACCCAGGAATTCGCCACGGAAGCCTGTTGCCGGGTTGCAAAGGCGGAGTGTCCGGTGATTTGTTAGATTAGACTCCACCCACTGGCCTGGCCTGGGCTAATGTTTATTAACCCGTACTGTAAACTTTTGATTAAAATCCCGTACAACGGCATTCTATCCAAATATAATCCGAAATTATAAATAGTGTATTATTCACACTCACCTACAGTGTGTACGTGTACCATGTGTAGGCCTACTTCAGTATGGGTTGACTGTGACAGTAAAATGGTAGTCTACAATGTTACACTGCTCAGTACAATATATAATAAATGTGTGTGTGTGTAATGTGATCTGTGTGTTGCTGGCTCCAGACACAGTAGGTTGTGTGGACCCTGAGGAGTGCGTGCGCGTCTGTGGAGCAGAAGTGGGATGTTCCAACATTGCCTTTCCCACACTGGTCATTGAGCTCATGCCAAGCGGTGAGACATTTAATATTGCCTTCATTGTATTTATAGCTCTTTAATTATGAAGAGTGCTGAACATTTAGATAACACATCACTGCCATAACTCATGCATGAATTCATTCACTTGTGCGTGTGTGTGTGTGCGCGCGTGTGTGCATGTGTCAGGCCTTCGAGGGCTGATGATAGCGGTAATGATGGCAGCGCTAATGTCATCGCTGACCTCCATCTTCAACAGTAGTTCCACACTCTTCACCATGGACATCTGGAAGAAGCACCGCCCTCGTGCCACAGAGAAAGAGTTGCTACTGGTCGGCAGGTATGCCATTCACACGGGTGACGTCTTTACTCACACAAAAGGGAAGTACTGAATATGTGTGTATGTGTTCCAGGATTGCCACAGTGATTTTGGTGGTTATGAGCGTGGTGTGGATACCCATCCTGCAGTCAGCCAATAGCGGCCAGCTGTATGTTTACATCCAGTCAGTGACTAGCTACCTGGCTCCCCCTGTCACTGCGGTCTTTACACTTGCTATCTTCTGGAAGAGAACCAATGAGCAGGTAATACACCTGTGACATTGCAATTAAAGTGCAATGTTAGACTCCTTCCAGCACTGCTCAGCCCCACCACTCAAATATTATTGTCCTACACTCAAAGTAGGGAATGCAACAGAGCCCACAATAATATGTAAATGTGGTGAGTGAGTGATCATTTCATGGTAGTAGTAGTTATTTATTGACCAGGGGGGGCAAAGTTAAGACCCGTATAAATACATAACTTAAACAACGAACCTCTTAACCCTCCTGTTGTTCTTATAATATCTGCTCTCAATGATTGTGTATGATTGTGTGGTTCTCTTTATTGTCACTGGTGTGTGTATTTGTTTCTTTATTTCGTTCTTTATGTATTTGTATTTTGGTGTCTTTTTACCGTCATGTTGACCTCGGGTTTCAAACACCCACCTTGTTGTGCCAGCAGTGCACATCATATGTCTGTGTAAGCTGTAGAATTAGGTTTA
>JAODUG010018049.1:0-22404 GCA_027564795.1 Aphredoderus sayanus
TGTGTGTGTGTGTGTGTGTGTGTGTGTGTGTGTGTGTGTGAGTGTGTGTGTGTGTGTGTGTGTGTGTGTGTGTGTGAAAGAGGTGAAAGGTATCAGTATCAACCTTTTCTTTGGAGGTGTGGGGAGGCCAGTGTGGAGCTGGTGTGGAGTTTCCCCAAATGGGGAGTTCTTAAAGCGGGGAGCTTTAGTGCCTTCTGCTCACGGCACTCTGGTGACGTTTGAATGGGTGGGGGAGGGAACTGTGGTGCTGTTGCATGAGGGAGGACTAAGCAGCCGTTAGGCTCAGGCCTGTGATTGTGTGCCAGGGCCCAGGATCTCACCTGCAGCCTGAAGCCCTGGAGCCACATGGCAGGGCAGGCCCCATCTCGCATAGGGCTCAGGTTTAGACGTAAACAACAAGGAAGGTGGAAGGAGAGGCTAAAGGCCACTCCCTACCACCCCCCTCTAAATTGAAAGCTTTCACATAAACCATACAGCGCTGCACTGACACAGGACTGTATGGTTTAAAAGTGAAGTTTATACATTAACATGTTGATGTGCTTCTCATTTCAGATGCAAAACACAGAGAGGTTCGTTTTGATTCTCCGTTCTGTGCAGGAGCATTCCATGTGTTCTATCCTTCATTCCACCGGAGTCTGTATCTCTATTAAATCAGATTTCAGTGGGGTGAAGTGTCCAAGACATGGGCATATAACTTCATAACCATACACAGAGAATACCACAGAGATGTCCTCTGAATCAGAAGTCAAGATGGTACTGCAATTTGTTCTTTCAAGAAATAACTCCAATGGAGGTTACATGGCTGAATGTTGACCTGCAATGTCAATGTTCTTGTGAGGAAGCTCAATCCAAGTGTACAGTGTATGAAAGAAATATAGAACATTAAATAATAATTCCTGCAACACTGTTTTTCATATATCACAGATTGACCTGCAGTAGCACAAAATCAATGTTGTTAATAAAACTCCTGACCTAAATCTACTGTACATCTCGTAATGGTTTCACTTATTCATCACACTGCCAACATGGCAATAATAAACACTAGTTCTTCACACTAATGCATTCTAGCATTCTATCTATAGCTGTGTTATAAAAGGTCTGCCAAGTTAGTTATATTACAAAAAATAAATAAACATTCCCTGATTCCCTCTAAACATTTAAAGGTTACATATGTATATATGTGTATATTTATGTGTGTGTGTGTGTGTGTGTAGAGATAATATTTTCCTAGTAGGCTAAACTTTAGCCAGCCATTTTAGTTTTATTAATATTAAATAAAGGAAAAATAACGTAAATCTAGGAAAAACTTTCTAATGGTGAAATATATCCTGATGGTGACTCACTTTTGCCATACAATTGGAGGCAATCATTACCGTTGATATTGTCCTTGCCCCGGAATCAATTTAAGAAGGTTTAGTTATATATTAAGGCGTCTGGCAGGATGTGGACACACTTTAAATGTATTGTTTTATTGGTCCTCGGTTATGGTTAATAGTCCTATTTAATGTCATACCACACAAAGCCAGCTCAATATAGACTGTAGTAAGCCAATATCTCAAAAAAGATAAAGTATATGCATTACACAATAAATAAACCCAGTCATACAAGCAGGACATAACCGATATATTTTCATACCACTTTGTGTCAGAAGCGACACTAGAGCTACAGGGTGTTTTCTATTGAAATAAGCACGCTGGCCTATAGTACCAATGATGCACCTCACTCCCCAAGATCACTGTTACTAGATATTAACTAAAACTTTTTTTCCGAAAAACGCACTCAATAAGGTACGGTATAGGCAAACACAGGACAGGACAGGAGGGATGGGTGAAGGGAGCTGGAAAGTTAGTTAAATCAAACTGGAAGCATTTAGCTGTATTTAGCTGTAAATTAAAGTAACAAGTGTGAGAGAACATAGTGTATATAACTTGACATTTTTTTATTTAGATTGTGCCTTATTTCAAGATGCAATTTGTTTTCAAGAGTGAATATTTCAAACAAAAGTAACCATTTGCCAGGCTTATTCCGCCGTATGAGCTGATTGTTCCCATGGTTATTGGGCGCCGCCGATATGTCTACCTCATTGTTTGTTTTCATCGTTCTTTGCTAGGTCTGTATGGTTCTGTTGCTGGGTGAGAGCGGACATTTTGTGGATCTCAGCTTGCAGGTAAGTGATAGTAGACAACATCTCCTTCTCTTTGCAAGCCCACTGTTCGTGCAGCTCCTGGATCGAGGCCATAGCCATCTGGTCTTTCCATTCCAGCTGCCGCTGCAGGTCGGAGACAGTAGCTGTCATCTGCGTCTCCTGCCAAGCCCACTGCTGCTGCTGGTTTTGTTTGTCCTGCTCCATATTTAAGAGGACGTGGCTCATTCTGGTGACGACCTCTGCTTGTGCATGAAGAAGATTGTTTGTTGTACAGGCTGGTTGGAGATCATGTGTAGCAGACTGGCACATTTCTGCTCCCATCAATGATGTCTCTTTTCTACCACAGCATTGTTTCATGTCATTGGTCCTGGGCATATATAAATTCTTTAGTGGACAATCATATGCAAGTCGGTGCTGTTCCATAATGAAGGCAATCTTTTTCTCCTCATCTGCTTCACACCACTTCACTGATTGGTGCCGGTGAGCATGCTGGCTGGCCTTCTGGCATTTTCCAGCTTCTTTAGCCAGGCGCCAGTGATGTTTTTTAGGACGGGGATTTGTTACAGACATTCCTGGGCCTCCAAGGATGGTAAATATAATACAAATATATATATACTGTATGATAATATGTACTTAAAATTAATATTTAAAGTACAGCTTAAGTAATAATTAGATTCTACCTTGTTGGTCTCGCAATGTCAATTGTCATTTGACAAGTATTGGTTGTCAAATGTTGTCAAGATAGAACTTTTACAAAGCTTTTATATGGGGGTGGTCATAATGATGTCCAATCAAAGTTGTGACATCACAGTGCTCAAGCTCTCTTTGACTCTATGACATCACAACACAGCTGTTATTTCACAAATCAAAATAGATTAAAAAAAATGACAAATTATTTTCTTTCTAATGTTTAATACAACCGTTACTGTATGTCATGTAATGCTTGTGTTTGGGAAATACCTTTTATACAACAGCTACAGTAGACTTTTCTTTTCTTTAAAGCTGGTATAGATAGAATGTGAGTTGCAGACAGCTACTGTTCGCAAAAAAATTATAAAATAAAGGAATATTTTGAAAATTGTCAACACATCCGTTCCTCCTCTGCTCCCTCCCTCTGGTGCCCATTAGTCTGCCATTGCTAAGCCCATTTACAAACCTGTTGTACTGCAGCTGTGTGTGCAGATTCATGTGATTGACAGGCAAGGCAGATTGCCAGAACAATCCGTAAAAAGAGGCCCTGATTGGTCAGAAATCTTTGTGTGGCTTTTTTGTGTTTTAATGGTTCTCTTGAGTGACTTCACTCTTGTTCTTCTTGCCATTACACAATAGCCTAAAAAATAACTAAAGTAACATGCAGCCAAAGAGGAGAGCCTGATGCTATCTTATCAGGCAACAGAATTAAGAGAGAAAATTGTGCAAGCCAAAAACATTTTGGGAAGATGCTCCCAAGGCTCACTTCCAATCTATGGTAATTTAATTTTGGTAGCCTATTAAACAAGCAATATACTGTAAATTCATATCAAACACAGTTGCACCACCACAGGATTCCTGGGTCACTGTTGCAAGTTGGTAAACTGATCTAAATGAGAATTTCAAATAAAAACAAAATGCTAACTGTAATAAAAACAGTTCCATCCATCACCATCATTCAAGAAAACTTTTTTTAAAAATCAGCTTGTGTGGACCTACTGTACCTATTCAAGATGACTGACATGAGATTCTGGACACTTTTCTTTCTCTTTTCTGTACTCCTACATTTAAGCCTCGAAGATGACACAGGTGAGAGGCATATTTGAACAGCCAACATTAAATCAGCATCAAACATGCAAAAAAGAAATCAGTTGGAGGAGGCAAACAAGTCATGCAACTAGTTGTATTGAATGTTATTTAGTTGTAAGTTGAAATGTAAGTAGAATGCTGCGTTTCAGATTTTTTCACCTGCGGAGGATGATAAAGCATTTACAGACAACACACACCTGCTAATAGCTCAAATATGCTGTGGCACCATTTACAGTATATAAGTAACAGTATTAATTCCTGAGTGACCCACAAATAATTGACACAGAAACACTAACTGTTTTCTGGTTGTTCAGTGGCAGAAGACCTTAGTCTTCATCAACTGGAGCGTCTGCTGGATTTGCTTACATCTAAGGAGTGTGAGAAGCTCTGGTCAGACCTCATACACCCAGAGCAAAGCCTTTTAAGCCAATTGGAGCACCTGCTACCAGAAAATAACCAGCTAGACCTCAAGCCACGAGTCTCAAAGAGAGACATCTCTTCTGCTGATGGTAGAGACAAAAATATTCTAAAATGCATATTAGTGTCACCCTTTACCTTTTCACAATTTATTACCTCAATTGATTACCTCAATTTGTTTCCATAATTCCCCGTCCCCTTGACAAATAAGTATTATTATTGCCTCTCTTACGGTGCACCATACAAAGTGCCTTTATATATGTGTATATTTATGTGTGTGTGTGTGTGTATCAGCACCAGCAAGACCACCCCCTTTCTAGCAGGCTCACATCCCATTCTCTACCCCTCTTGGTAGAACCTAGATTACTTTCACACAGCCTTAACACAATCCAGTGTGCCTTTAAAGTCTCTGGTCTGTATGGGCGCTCTGAGTGAGGTCCAACGTCATCAGTGTTATGCAGAGGCCAGTGTGTCTGAGGGCCATATGTTTGCGTTCAGCAGAGAGAGAGGCTAAGTGCAGGACGGCTCTGACAGCCTGGTTGCTGGAGAACGGTGGACAGATCTACTATGACAGGCTCACTCGTGCCTTGCAGCGTATCGGCAGGACAGACATCGCTTTAGGTGAGAATCAAATGGGGACACATGAGATAATGCTGTGCGCTTTTACTCTGAATGTTTTTTTTTTTTTTTTGGTACTTCTTTATGTAATGGATTCCAAACTGAACTAAATTACTACTACAGCTGCTGATTACAGCAACTCTCATGAGCAAACATCACAGCAAGTGTATGAATAGGATCCCATGACGAATGGAAACTGGAACAATGCCTCTTTTGGGTATACTGTTGTGTGTTTTCAAAATTGGTTTATTTCAGTCAAGAAGGCCTATTCAACACTTTTAACAGCAGCGCATAATTGCCTCATTACTCTGAGAGTCATTTTAATTGGAACTTCAGAAGTGGCATATTTTTCCACAATGTCATTCTCTGGCACACGGTGTGGTCCACTGTGCAAGAAACTCACACATGCACGCATACAAACACACACACACACACATGCACAAACACAGATGAGTGGATAGTCAAATAGAGGGAGGTGTGAATGATCTGACAGAGGACTTGCTGGAGCTGACACCAGCCTCAGAAGAAACCATCTGCCTCCTTCATCAGTTGAGGCAGAGTATAGACTAAAGAGGAAGCGCAGGGAGGGAGAGACAGGTTAAAAGACAGGCGGGAGGTAGTGGCAGTAACTAAGAAAGCTATTTATGCTGGAACCAGAAAAGGGGAGCGTGGATTCAACAATGCAGCAATTAAAGAGCTGTGAACAATATACTGTACATAGTTGGAAGGTATCTTTTGGTAGCAAGGAGGGGGTGCTTTTCTGCTCTTGGGCCAGAACTGTACTACACAGTACTTAGTAAGAAACAGCTAAAATGTGTGGATCTTATGAAAAATGTGTTGTACAGTACTTATATTGAATTACAATAAAACATTTCAATTCCTTGTTTTGAGTGCCCTGATGTGATGTATCCACAGAGCTCAGCAAGAACATCAACCAGGATAAAATGCTAAGTCTGAAACATTCCGTGGATGACTTGTACCGGCATGTCAGCAATGCAAAGTTTCCGTTGGCTCGGCGGAACACAGTCCACCACCGGAATGTAGGCCAGAAGGGGCAAGGAAGTAAAGGTGATGATCACTAGATGTCTGTTTTGACACACGTCCATTTATGGTGGATTCATTTAACTTATATGTCAAGAGTTCTGATTGGTCAGTGTATGAGCATTATTTATTAGTTTGGTCAACTCTCAGCTGAAAGCCTGTAAGAATCCATGAGCAAGATGCCTAATCCCCACCTGCTCCTTAATGATTGTAATTTGATACACAGACGCTTTGGATAAAAGTGTCTGCTAACTGTAATACACTGTATTTTCAGAAATGCATGTGTAAATTCAAAGCCTCACACCCAACTCCCTTCCTCTCTCCCAGCAGCATTTCAAAATCTGTGTGCACAGGTAGGAATTTCAGGTTCTGATTTCTGACAGGCAGTGTACCGCATACAGGGAGCATAAAGGAACCACTACATGATAATAGGCTGTGACTTACACTTATTGCATTGTCATACTCCATCTATCCCATGATCTCAGAACCCCTGACCTTAGTGCTAGATTCAAAAGATAGTTAGTATAGATATTATATTGAAGATTCTGACAGGGATGCCAAAATCTTCTGGACCAGAAAACTTGTCCTGTTGATGTTAACTCTAGATATTTGGGTTATGCCTCTGGAGACTGACAGAATGACAAACGATATCATTTCTCAGTGTAGCCGACATCTATTAAAGTGTTTAGATGAGATGCCAGATGAGATTTGGTGGCCGTGGGCATGCTTCCAACTCATTACGGTTCTGCATCAACACCCCAACTTCATGAGGGTCTATTTGTTCCCAGGACACTGGCAAATTCCAAAATGTAATTATCACCTGTCATTTTCTTAAAGGCAAAAACGAACGACAAAACATCTGGCTTCTAGGATAACAATTAGGCATCAGCAGTCCTGCGAATTTATAATGTGTCTCTCCTGTTTTATTGGGTGTGTGTTTGTGTGTATTTGTAGTACGGTTTTTGACGAGTCGTGACCTGGATTTGGTGGTGCAGTGGACCCCCGTCCCAGTCAAACACAATGGGCTGATGGTGGGATTGTGGATGTTGATCTACGGCATGTTGCTGGGTTTCGGTGGGACCTTCATTCTGGGCATGTCCATCTTCCTCTCTGTTATCTACTTCCAAAGGAACCAGAGGTGTCGGCTCCCCTTAGTGGCCAGGAGGTCAGGCGTCCCAGAGTGCAACATGTCCATCTAGAAGCTCAGATGTCACATATAGAAAGACAGATGCACTTCTGGGAGGTCGGATGCTAAAAAATCCAAGCAGATTAGGTGCTGCATCAAAAATGTTCATTTGTGTGTGAATAAAGGTCAAACATTAACATTTGTGCAATCGTTACTTTAGTCAACAAAGCCAAAGCAATTAGTCAATGTCAATTCTGTGATAAAATATGACAAGAATATTACACCTTTTAGATAAAGTAATTATCCCTGCTGTGTTTTGTTGAGGGCTATAGGCATGCTGTTTGCCCGTGGGTAGATGTTAGCAGGGTGACAGATGCGCTGGAAGCCAGCCCTCACTCCAAAGGTTGCTTTTGGTCTACACTGTGATGGCGATGCCACATTGCATCCCCCACACCCCACTTCCTGCTAGTGACGGCAATGTGCCCGTCTGGCGTGGAAGAACAACTAATTATCCATCCTGGCGCCCACTTCCCTGAGGCCTGCCGATACCTCCACAGGCAATCCAAAAGACTAATAACAATGACAATGCTAGCAGACAATGGAGCGCTGTTGGTTGTGATGGCAGCTCGTGGAGGGTGACAGAATCCAAATGGAAAATATAGAGCTCTATTTTTGCAGGTGGGATATAGCACAGACTGATACCCGAGCTGAAATAGCTTGATACTGTATAGGATATGAAATTCTTCAACTTTTATACGTCCAAATCTGACAACGGAATTACAGAGAATAAAGTTTTTCATACTGTGAAATTGCCTTTGTGGATATTTAAGCTTTAATTAAGAATATAACCGCATGAGTTTTGTTTTGGTCGTAAACAAGACCATTTTAAACGATTCTGCCGAGACAAACGTTTACATAATAAAAATACAATATCCGCACGGCACTGAGGGAGTTTATCTCTCCTTTTTTGATTCTACCCATACTTTCTTTTTCTTAATTGAACTAATTACTTCATTATACAAATGTTGCATATGCACAAAGAGGCAGACAGCTTGACTTAATAGTGGTACTAAGTAGTAATTACACACAATTAGTTCATAAATCTTTAACAACATTTAAACAAATTAAAGTATTTATACAGAGCTGCACATCTGAAATAATAAAATGCAGAGGACACTGATTTTAACGTAGATTTGAAAATATGTATACATTGTCTGATTTGACAAAATGTATGGTGTTTTTTAATGTGGCATGGTTAAACAATCTTGATTTCGACAGCTACATTGACAGTCCCTCAACTGAAAGCCAGGTAGTACCAATAGGCCTAGGTGTTAACTATATAATGATCAGGCAATTGGACCATCTTCAACTAATTAGAACGTTTGACAGTGATTTTCAAGTATAGGCCTAGGTGACAGCAGACAACTGAACCACCATAAACCAATCAGAACAATGTGGTCCATCCATATGAGGATGACTTTCCAAATATAATTGCATAATTGCTAGCCTAGTATAACCAGACCTGAAATTCACTTTGTGAATAGGGCATTGTTTCCGGCCATTGCATCCTAATGGGCCTAGTCCTCAAGTATTGGAGCAGTCTTTAACCAATTGGCATTGCATCAACTGTTCACATTGCTTCATCTATAGGCCTACCATTGCTGCCACTGCTGGAACCACATCAAAACAAATGCTTGACTTCAACAGCATCGTTCTCCGCAGCCCCAACTCACTAGTCGGCCCTTAAGAGTGGCTGAGCATACCTTGACGCAAACAGTGTCCAGAATATAATCTCAGCAAAGATTGAGCTGAGAGTGGGCTGAGCCAGGTTACATACTGCTGGCGACAGATGACTTAACTGCACAAGCTAATTGGGCTGGCGGTTTTCTACCAGACTGACAAATCATTTTCAGTTGAGAGTTTCCATCTGACACGTTTTTACCCAGGCTACTTCTCATGCGGTTCACAGACTAAATATTCTGCAGTTACACTTAACCCTCCCACTGTCCTATGGGTCAAAATGACCTGGTGCACTCACCAGTAGTGGGCGCCAACCACAACACAGACATACCGCGGTTGGCTCCCTCTTCTGGTAGTCTGCTGAAAACCTTAGGACAGTGGGAGGGTTAACATTGTCATTGTTTCACCTTCACCACAAAGCTCCCCATTGCAGGTGGTGCATGCAGATCTTCCCGACATAACTTTCCGTCTTCCGTTTCGTCTTGCTTGTTGTTAGGCTTGCGCACGTGCTGACAGTCTCGCATGCTGTGAGCTCACCTGCGATTGTGCAACCAGCGGAGAGGAAAGAGTATTATGCTTGAATGGGTCACAGAAGCACCATGCCACATAGGCGCAGCGTCGTGGCGTCAAACGCGCCAGCCGAGGAAGCTGCTCGCAGGTGGAAGAATACAACTACTAGCAGTACTGGAACACACTTCGAAGCACTCCATAAACTCCATAAAATTGAGGTGGCTGTGGTACCCTGCGTAATTTATTATAAAATTGAGTCTGGTAGTGCGTTTTTACAGTAGGCCTATGTCTGTCTCTCTCTGGCTCATGGGCCCCATAGCCTTTAATTTTGGACTACATGTCCGAACACAATAGGGCATTTTTAAATCCAGTCCATTCTGATGCAAAGAGGTAAGCTAGTAGCATCACGGCCGTCGTGGATGAACAGGGAAAGACTCGTACACGAAATTGACATTTACAGGCAAAGCTCTGCCAACCTGTGTGGTGGCTTATGCCAAGCAAGCCCATTCTCATGTAAAAAGGGGCGTCCTTTCGTTTTAATTTCCCCCCCGCGGGCTTGTGGCGGTTATTCAACAGTTTGCAGTACAGTACGGGTTATCAAACCGGATTCTCAGTGGAGAGCACATCTGTCACTTCACCTGTCAGTGGCCACGCACAGGAAAAGCGTCGTGTGCGTGTCTGAATCAAATTGTAGGTTGGCTCAGACTGAGCAGTCATGTCCTTGGTGTGCAGCGCATTTTGCACGAAGGCCTCTCGGGTATGCTTAGTGTCACTAAATGCTTTAGCCCGCATTCCCTCCATACATTTGCATCTTCATTCATCCATGGTGCCGCGGAGGTGCTGCAGTCCTGATTCAGCCATCACTCTGGGGCTCTACTCAATATGGATCACAGGAAACAAGATCACAACAACTCTTTATGAAGTCATCTGTTTTCAATCGCCTCAACTCCAGTTTCCACTGCTTATTCGTTCTTTTAATACTTCTTCAATGTTGCTTTTTTGCTGAGCCAACAGCTTTAGTGGTTTACAGATAAAGTCACAGTGCCATCACGTGGTTGGGTGAAGTCATTACAGCAGAAAAAACTGAAATAGATCTAATAATGAAATGCATACAATAGTCTATTTTAAAGCTTATCTTGAATCATGTCCATTGTCAGAGCATATAACCCCATTGTAGGTCAGAAATGTCAAACATTTGCAGAAAATGTCAGGGAAGCTAAGTAATAAAATAAATGCTAGTTATGACAACTTAACAATCAGCTGATTACGTTTTTGAGATTTGTATACCGATAGATTAATGGCTTAAGGACTAAGTGGCTTGTGGTTATAGTATGCATGTTTTAGACAGATGTTTTACAGAGAATACACAGCAAATTATCAAACGCAATATGTGACTCCAAAAAGGGAAGAATGCCTTAAACTTTTTAACATTTTAAACATTAACGTTGAGTGGGTTGACTCAACCCATCAATTCAGCTACCATCATTTTCCTTAACCCTTAAACGGCATAGACAAGAAGCAGAGGGCAAGGAGAGAATATTCAGAATCACAGCTGCACTATTTTTTCGACCATTAGAGTAACCATAACAATGATACATTATTGAATTATGAGCCTGCATACACAGACAACAAACACTATAGGATGCGATGCACTGTGGTTTCTACCATGCTGTGGGAACCTAATGAGCATTGCACTGCACTGCATTGCTTTTCATTGTCTACTCTCATTTGCTCCAGTTTAATAAGGAGCTGGTTTCTGTATTCATCTGTTTTTGGGTCTTTATTTAATAAGAGGACAGGAGCCCGTATAGCACCTGCCATTCTGTTTAATGAGCTGACTAGATGATAAGACACCACTTTGATGACCCTGATACAAGTCATTCCCACAGCTGCCCCACACAATAGCAGCAAATCAATCATTGCCCTTGTCTGCAATGCATGCCCACTTCATCAGAGTGGATAGGAGGGCCGAATTAACTGTTTATCTGTCATGTGAATTTGTTTTCCAACGCTTCATTACTTATGTTGTCCTCACAGGGGTAGATTTATAGTGTACTTTATGAAAATGCAATTAATCATACCACAAAAGACAACAGTGGTTACATTTGAACATACATAATTGTATGTAGCTATTTTCCAAAGTCAGGTTCTATGATATAATCATATACCTGGTATTCATAATATTACAAGGTTAAACAGAATAGTTAGTGTAGAATACAATATTTGTACAAATTGAAGAAAGGCAATTCTTGATTTGTATCTGAAACTACCAACTGAGCGTTGCAACCAGTGGCACAAAATTGTTTGTGTGGTTTGTTGGAGTACAAGCCCCTCCTCTGATCATTCTTTTCTACATTTTCAGTACTGCATGCATATTTCTAGAGGTAATATAATACAATCGATGAGCCTTTAACATGGTAAATGGCATCATTCCTTAATTAATATACATTAAACCATCTGATCTTCTCTAACAAATGTTTGAATAAAAAAACAATAATGGTGAACAGGCTTGCAGAGTGTAAAATAGCATTATAATTTAAATGTAGGGGTTTTAGCTCAGCTGTATGGTGTAAAGAAATAAGTAACCCATCCCCCTTCCTGTCAGAAATGCAGCCTCAATAATCTTACCCTTTAATTAATCACTAGAGAACATTCCACTCTTAGTTAATTTAATTGCTGTTAGACTTGTGAAATGAAACAACAGCCATCATTAATTACTATCAACCATTAGTGGTCAGAGGTGCCCTCAGAAACTCTGTAAACAAACCATGTCCAAAGGCAAGACACTTTGCTGCAATTTTACAATCAAGATTTATGATCCCCTTTCTTCAAACCGATTTGTTAATGAAGCAGAATATAACAGCACAGGCATAGGAAACATTACCAACTGTTGTCATTTGATCATTGTCAAACTACTAGGCCTAAGTGGTTTAGGATGCACAGTTGTCCTCAGTCACTAAGAGTAGAGTTGGTACCATAGTGGAAAAGCACCGCAGGACAACTTTAAAGTGATTGCATGTATTTACTGGCCAGAGCGGGTGCATTAAAGTTGAGATGGGTCCCATGGGTGTATTCATGTGTCTCGATTCTTATCCAATCACTGTTGCTGTTTCCTCTCAACTGATCATTGAAGTGCAATTCTGCTCTATAAATTCAGCTAAAGTATTGTGCAATACACTCAAACAGAGTGCTCAGAATAGAAATTCTTACGGAATTTACAATCTTTTACTGTTACCAGATCTTTCTCACCCAGTGGACAGGCATTATCCCCCACACCCCATCCCCCAGCTAGAAATATGTAACACGCAAGGTCCTTCAGAGTTTTTAAATTCTTAATTCTAATTGATAAGATGTACAGTAATTACAAAACATTGTATCAGGAACTCAATAACCTTTTATTTAACAAAATATGTATGGTCAACTTAAAGCAAAATACCACAAATGTTTAATCTAAAAGAAACATAACAGAATAGAATTCTCTTACTGTCACTTTGTGAACACCTGAGCCCTAAGGTCATGTGGTACATAACCACCTGCCACCACTTCACACCACACGTATTGAAATATAACTGGCAGTAAGCTACAGTAATGACAAAAGACAGTAAGAGGCACTCCCAGAGCGGCATATTAATGCTGATGGCTGTAGTGGCCTTGTAATCACTCAAGGCGCCAATTTACGAGAGAGAAGAAGAGGAGCAGGTGCACGCCAGAGTATTTTATAATCATTTCTTAATAGCTTCATAAATACATTCATGCATCACAGGCATACCAACACAGCCATCAGCCTTACAGAATATTCAACACCACAGCCCTCTGAGCAGCAGAAACCCCAAATGCAAGTCAGTTTGACCGGCGTTATTCTCTTTACAAATTCTCTTGTGGTGTCAGTGGCTGCAATTATCGTGAGCTATATTTTACTTGTTCGGCCTTTGCTCTGCACTTGAAGAAAAGAAAGTAGTCTCAGAGGCAATTCTGTCTGGCGCTGGGACGTTCCCAAACAACAAAAGCCACATGAAACTGCTGATGCTGTATGTTCATTCTTGCTCTGCTGCCTGGCCTTTTCACTAACTTGGGTCTCCACAGGGAGCAGGCTGACTGTTCAGCTGGCTACAGCACAGATCTCTGGCCAAACACACTCTGCATTAATTACATGACCACTGCCTGTCTGTACACTCAGCAAGTTCATCCAACAGTTACTGTGAGGGGCTGGGCAAATTGGATTCTGAGTTCCCCATCATTATCTGCTGATATGTTACTTGTTATTGCAAACTCTTTGGTGATGAAACACTGCCCACTGTCCACAGAGTTAAGTACTGATTAATGCACTCATGCACAATTAAGTAGTGTTTTATTGGGATTAGTAATATACTGTTGTTGAAATGTACAGGTTCGGGGTCAGAAATATTTTCAACAACATTAAATGGAAATTATTGTTACAGTGTCCATGTGTTTTTGAATTATCTTCCACATCTCTAGTTTGTTACAGACGTTCAGTGCTTAAAACATTTCCTGTGAAAGTAAAAAAATATGATTGATATGTGATTAATGTTAATCATTAATAAAACAAATCTTATATACAATTGCTGCAAGATATACCTGTTCCAAATCCTTCTCTTCATCAATAAAGGGAAAGCCTTTTATCCCTCTCTTTGCCTATAACAATAAGAGAAAATGTGTGGCTTAAACTTAAACAATTGCAATGACTGTAAGTGATTATCCCCAAATGACCGTAATGCAAGGAAACTATATAATATATGTAAAACTGTGCCAACGACACCAACAAGCAGGATTGTGTGAGTGATAAGCTACTGTAAAACATAGTGTGACCTGCCTTTTGGGATGGGGCTGCTTCTGCAGAAGCCTGCTGAGAGGACAGGATGGCATCATGGACGGAGAGGAAAAGATGACTACGAGAGATACAGCCCTCATCAAACACTCCTCCTGTCTCCAGCATCTCATACACCTGGGCTGAATTCAGTACAACAACACACATTAACAAGTGCCTGCAGTGTAATAAACAAACAATTTTCATATTTTTGCAAACTTGATTCAGTTGTAAGTTAAAAAATCATATTTATTTAACTTTGATAGTCATGTGGGTTGATGAAATATTTGTTACACATAACAGAGTAGGCAACAAATCATTAAACCTTAATTTCGTTATAACATCTACATGCAGAACCCCAATTCATACTGATGTTTTCAGATGTTTCCAAGCAATGGCAAATATTACGTTTTAGGGTTCATTAGATCATTATCAAGAAGTGTACTTTAATGATGAACTACCAATTTTACAGTGACAATCAACTGCAATATTTTTCTTTGGAAGATGATTACTGTATCACAATAGTAACAGAAACACATGAAGTACAAGGGAAAGGCTTAGATTTGAACAGCGAATAATCCCCTGTCACAGAATTGGATCTCCAATTATCTGTGCCTTGTTGTATTTCTGGCCTAGGGTCTTGAATGAGTAACATGAGGCAATCAGAAAGCACCCCTCAATACATACAGCATGAACATCTAGTAATTTCATTTCTTCCATGCTACTAGAACCACTTTCATCCACAGGCTGCGACAAACCCACGTGGCGCAGCATTCTAACGGCAACGACTGTGTTGCCATGACAACCGCTTGACTGGATACGTCTGAAAAGCCGTCGTTTAAGAGTTTACCTTGAACGTTTGCCAGGAATAGTTTAATCCCTAGCATCTCGTAGCTGGTGTTCATCTGAGAGCAAAACAGAGAACAGATTGGCCATTCAGATACATCAAACAAACCCAACTGTGCCTGCATATATGTCTAGGCCAATTCCCTTGCCAATAACAAATAAGAATAAATAATGCGCAGGCTGGCTGACCTTAACAAGTACTTTGGCCCCCATGAGGTCTACGAAGCAGACGCCCGCCAGGTCGAGGATAAGGGTGTGAAAGGGCACAGGCTGGGAGTCCGGCGTGACAGCGGCGGGACTGGGAAGCTCTTCAGGCGCTTGCTCACCTAGCTCAATGTCACTACAGTGGAAGTTGACATAGCTGGTGGGTGGCTCAGGTCTGTTGGCACTGCCATCGTTCATATCAAAGTCCTTCTGCAGTTCAAGCTGCGATATAGTCTGGATTTTGAAGGCGGTGGCATAGTTATAAACACAATCATATCACTCTTTGTATTTAAATTACAGTATATCATGTACTACTAAGCTCAGTTGTCTTACAGTCAAATGAATGGCAAGAGCCTACTTACAGCCAAGGTACACTCCTATATTGAATTGCCCCACTTGCACCCGACTCAGAGTGGCTCACACCTCTCTACTCCTCCTCCTCCCACAGCACTCCTAGACTCAAACTATTCTCTACCAAGCATAGTTATGTCTTAAACATAAACACTGAGCTGGGGGTAGAGCTGTGTCTTTTCCTGGATTTATTTAGTTCTATGGCTGCTATTGCACATGCAGTGTGCTTTTAAGCTGCCTACATACTCTACCAAGTATATTATGTAGGTGCCTTCAAGCTGCCATTGTACTATATGTTTGTACTGTATGTAACCAATGTATTTTGATTAAAGAATGTGTACTGTGACTGCAATGTACTTGATGTAAGCATGACATAGCACCTGAGACATCATGTTGAACAAAGAGCTAGGTTTCCGCCTCTGTTCCTTGTTTAGCTTCTCTTCTTTTTCTTGCTCTTTCTGTTGTTTTTTCATGAACTTCCGCCTAGCCAGAACGAGTTTGCCAGGATCTAGTCCAGTCTGGGCACAAATGTAATGTAGATTAACACAGACTCACGTTGAATGAACACATTCATTCAAACATAGCCGACCTTGGCTGGCAGCAGAAGAGGTTGTTCCTTCACAATACCTTTTTAATTACCCTCTGGCGAAATATTTCCACATTTGCAAAATAGAGTGGAGAGCAATAGTTGAGTATTTTCACGCCTTTTATTTGTGTGGCCTGTGGGTGTAAAAAAACCAAAACAAATATACATAATTAACATCAGATGCTGGTTTTAAAAACAACAATTCATAAGAGCAGAGTTAAGTTCAATATACCTTACTGTAGACCTTTGGGTTTTTGTAGATATCTGTATCCATAATCTGGAGCATTTCCGAGCCATTACGACTAAATACAATATTATTATTATTATGACTGATGCTCAATATATATTTTCTAAACTTTTCACAGTGCGTTATAGTAATGTACAGTATATTACAATTACGTGGAATTAACTTACAATTGTGTTTGAAATATAACCACTAGGATTGAGAATCCTACTCCAATGGCGACCCCAAATGGCAAGCTAAGAAAGAAGGTGGCCAAGAAAGACACAACCCACACACACTGGATAACACAAAGGAAATAGTTTTACAGAAAAGTATAACACTTAATTAATTATATAACATGACACTGATGTGTGTTGTGTGTGTGTGATGACTTGCACAGTCCAACTTGTTCTTTTTCCACAAGTAATAAGGGTCTGAGAGCTGTAGGAGGGTGTTCTTTAGGTTTACTGCAATCAGGGCGCCGAGCACTGACTGAAATAAGAACATTAGCAATAAATATAATATACTTTGTAAATAGTTTTTACGTCACCTTTTTTTATGGGTTTTATGTAGCCTATGTTGTTTATGCTTTGTGTTTTTTCAGTGTAGCTCTCACTTGATGTTCATTCACTGTTTGTGAAACACAAAACGTGTTTTACAACGTGCCATACAAGAAATGAATGCTGTACTTATGGAGTTTCCCAATATTTAGATGTTGTTACAGGCCTTGTGAACAGCATAATTATTCAGGCTCTTGAATTTCAATAAAGCTTGGTATGTGATTGTTTTAAAAGTATTGTATACAGCACATTGAAAATACTCTCTTTTTCCTAAAAGAGCAATAACTGGAACCTACTTTTGGCAGTGGTTTCAAATAGACTCCCAAGGCCAGCATGGTAACCATTACCACCAGCAGCACACACAGGCTGGCAAACTGTGAAGAGGGAGCTTAACATTCGGAAAAGTTGTCGGAAAAGTCTGCATTTTGTACATTCACAGACAAGACAGACTTATGGAGGTGATACTCACCTGTGATGTCCCCCCAGCGCTGTCTACAGCCAGGGTTACGGACAAAGCACAGCAGATAACATGGATTTTAAAGAAGGAACCAAGAAAATTGCTGCAGCCCAGTGCCAGCATCTCCTGTAAGTGCACATATACTGTACATGTATATAAGGAACCAATTACAGAAAACCCTTGGCCATCTAATCCTCCTTACCTCACATATAACTTCATTCACTACCATGCAAATATTCTATTTGGAGGCTGTAATACTTTAGTATGATTTATCCATTGAGTTCCATTGTTTGCCAAGAACATACTGTTTTGCAGTACCATTTGTTTTTAAGATTTCCAAATACACCTTTTGTTTACCTACGAGAATTTGACCAGAACCATGTATATGGAGTTGAGACAGAAACCTACTATCGGTATACAGCAAACAAACAACAAAACAAAAGAAATCTTTCTGATATGTTTTAAAATAAATCAAATGTACCTGGTTAGGGTCCACATCATAGCCATGTTTTGCTGCCAGTGTCCTGGCCATTGCAAGGTTGATGACGTAACCCACTATAGCTAGAGAGAAGGCAGTGCCAAACATTTTCTCCCATTCAGACACTGTTGGCAAGATTGGCGATGGGAATCTGTAAGTGAAGAGATGGGAAATATGAGAATTTGCAAGACAAATACAAAGTTAATGCTGCAAAGGCATTTTTACCCCAATGGAATCTCTCCCACTATGTCCATATGATAAATTTCAGGAAGATCCAGAGGACCTGAAATAGCTGTAGCCACCACTACCTGCAAAACCACAAGCTGATCAAAATCTCTGTGTATCTTTAAAAGCACGTCTTCCATCTTACAAATTCATGACCACCCTAGTACAAATACATTCAAGTCAAAATTACACCGTAAAAAACACCTCAATGTAAACTTTCTAAAACAATTTTGTGAATTGACAGAGAGTTGGCAATATTTTATGAACAACACTAACCAGGCAATTTAACAACAACAAAAATGTAACAATGTAAATGCAATTCAATGTTCACAGAGAAGTGGTTAAACCTGCACTACTTACAATGATTATCTCCATAGGAATTGGGAACGGTAGCATGTAACGGTAGCGAGTGTTCAGCTCTTTTACAGCAATCAGAACGGCACTGCTGACCAGAGCAAACAGGAGCGAGGCGATATTGGTGTCAGGCAGGCCAAGGACAATATCTACGAGAGTCTGTACAGGATGTTTTGAAGTTACAAAATCAAAATGATTGTTGTCTACTTTATGATTGTGATAACACCATGTTCTATTTTATGAGCTGTCACGTACGTATATGACGGCCAGGGGACCACTGTAGGGTGGCACTTTAATACCAAAGATATACTTCAGCACTGAGATGAGGATCTGTAATCCAGCAGCAGTCATGAAACCTCTGACAAAGGACTCTGATAGATAGATGGCTACAAAGCCAAACTGCATCAGGCCCAATCCAATCTACAAGTAGAACATATGGTTACTTTAATGTTAATAGCAATAATAACAGGTTTTGTGTGTCTTTTCCTGGCATTCCGGGTGTGGATAAATCCCGGCTGATTGTCCACTCTTCAAAGCATGCGCCAGATCAGCCCTCTAGTTTTTTCTCCACACACACACACACATTATGATTTGAGAACAGCATTATAATGTTTTGCTAAAGCTATAAATTCATAGCCTTTAGTTGTTTTCACGTTATTTACACAGTAGTTTAGTTTTCCCAACTTCTTTTGTTAGTTATTGCTTGGATGACATTTTCTGTAGTTTAGGGGAAACCCATAATGTGGTCGGCCCAGAGGTTGTCCCTTCCATTTTGTCATTTTGTCCGGACCCTCATTGCATTTTAATTTGTTTTGGTTGGTTGCTTGTCTCATTAATACATTCACTTTATTATAATTGGGTTTTGGGTTTATGTCAGTTTCTGGGCTTATTAACAAGCCAAGCCACAGTGACTGTAGCTATTACAATATGATCAAATGATTTAATTATTTCTACTAGTATTTTTCCATTTCTTTTTCCAGTTATAATCTATTATTAAAAACAGATCTGTGATTGCTCATAACAGATCACACTTGAGCTGTCTGTCAAACCCATACAGTACCTGTATGATGGCAGTGAGACAGGCCAGCGTTCCAGATATTGCCAGTCGTGCCTCATTCATGGCGTTTGTGTCCACCACAGTGGCGTTGAGTGTGCCGTTGTAATGGCTAAAGCCAGACTCTGGAGCCAGCTGGACACACATTATTCCCACCATGATGCTGAGAACGGCAAAGGTACCTGGACAGAGAATGCTGTGTGACGTCTGCTTTGTCTTGTTGTACAGAGCTAGGCAGAGCTCAGCAGATCTGGCAGCCAATCTTTTTTTCTTTTTTTACACTCTCAATCATCCACATTTACCTGGTACCATCTGGTGGGCAGTGCCCATGAAGAAGTAAGGGATGAGGGGGAAAAAAGAGGAATAAAGTCCGTTGACAGGCGGTAGGTTCGCCAGTAGGGCAAATGCCATGCCTGTAAAGAGAATACAAGTCCTTCTCAGCTATCAAATACATGGTTCAAAGGGACACTCCTCGACTTGTGTCCAGAATGAACCTGGTTCTTGGAGCAGGGCATATGCCCCTCAACCTACAGCGCCCTTCGGCTCAAATGTGGGGCTATGGTAGTGTCTTACATCGTCCAGGTCTATACCCAGTACAGTAGGAGGCAACAACTGCAAACACTTCCCAATGGAATGTTTCCAAACCCTATTCATTAAGTGCATTTTGGGTCTGGTTACTTTGTGCCAAATTCAATATTTGTATTTAAATTTCACATTTGTACTCAAAGGTGTAGTTGAGTTATGATAGAAATTAGACCATGGGTCATAGTGACCCCTTAAGCCACCTGTATCTTATAGGTTAGTATTTCTTAACACAAACGGTAAAAAAAAAAGAATTCCTGTAACCGGAACATGATTTAAACATTTAACAGTTATCAGCAATTTTACAGGACACATTAAGAAACTGGAAACATGGCCGACCCTGAGGAACCTGAATGGTGCCTGCGCTGACCCCACTTATGACATCACACAGCAGGTTCTCCTTGACTTTGTACTTGGGCAGCCACCTCAGCACAGGCAGGTGTCTGAACAGCAAACTCTTCAGTTTAGGCCCCGAACATCTGACAGAAACAATTAGTTGTTAGCAAAAGGTTCAGAAAGCTAAGGAAACACATAAGGGTTTCTTGCTGCTACTTTGAAAGAAGACACTGTGTGACTGAGAAATTGTGCAATTTAACTTGTTGACTGGTTTGATCATAAATAGGCCTACCTGAAGAGTTTCTTTACTTTCTCTCCAAGAGGAAACCGCCGGTCCTTCTTGTCAAACTCTTTATCAAAATCTGTAATGTTATAGGCAGGCCTGTTGATCACATAGTGGGGATGATCCTGCAGCATGGCTGCAACCTATTAACAGAGGTATTTAGTCTCTCGAAGAAGAATGACCTAGAACATAAGACACCTGCATTAAAGCATTTAAGAAAATAAAGTAATGGAACATATTCACAGCACGATTACTGTAGAAATTAGGTTTCCTTAAATCAAGGGGATATGATTGTTTTTCCTTTGTATCCTTATCTAACCTTGAAACATTTGCCAAGAGTTCTGGGAAGTACGGATGTATTTGATCAGTAACAGGCAAATACCACACACTCTGCCCTCAATTTCCTTGTTGGAACAATAAAAACGGTTACATTCCATGTTTCAATTGAAATAATATAAACCAAGGTACTACAACCAAGTACCAAAATGTCATAGCAAAATTGCACAACAAATTTGTTAAAACAACAGTATAATAAAGTCAAATGTATGTGCATGAATATACCTCTTCTCAACTTATAACAATTTTAGACTTAAATTGACATTTGTCAATGTAAACCTTTCACAATTAAACACATTGCAAATGCACCGATTAGTTGGCAAAGTAAAGAATCTTTAAAAATGTAAGATTATCAGTGGTTCTCTCATCAGTTCAATGGAATAGCCCTGCTATTATGGAAAAGCTTAATATAAAATGTGTTTCATTATACAAAATCATGTTTAGTGAAGAAGAAATATATAATCTTAGAAAAATACCATACCTTATAGATGGAGTAAATGGTCTAGTGAGATTGTCCTCTAATAGGATATTAGGCGCTATCCCTTTGAGCCAGAGGTGTTCATTATATACCTCTAGTAAAATTGATAGCCTTGTCACCTTTTGGGTGGAGCTTAAAATGGTGATGGGCACCACTACAAAGACATGTCATCCATTATCCCAATAACAAATCTGTTATTACAATATTGTAACTTACAAGACACAATACAACTAATGAGATATGCATGTTAAGTATTAGTAAATATATTAAAGCATGTTCACTTTCATTAACAACATTAATTATTTACAGTTGATAGAAAAGTGGTGTAGGCTACAGTTTAGACGTCCTTCACAAAATATGAGTTATATCCATAGAACTACATGTAAGAACTTACCTGAAAGCCACAAAATACAACATTTAATATAAATAAAAGGAAAAGCAAAAGACAATTACTGAATAAGCATTTAAGAGTTAAACAGCAATATGGAAAACAAGTAAAAAATAGTGTCTGCAGTGGGACCTTTGGTTTGACAAGAATTTCAAATTTGTTTTGAAGAAATGGCAACAAAATTAAAATCTAAAGTGCATTTATTTTTCAAATCTGTTTTTCTTAAATGACAAAATGCCCAAATTTTAAAGCAGAACGCCACCTGCTGGAACACATGGTAAATAGCAAGACCACAAAAACCTCAAGCTTTTCGAGCAGCGAATTCAAGGTTTTAAACTTATTACATTAACCCTCGTAATGTACTCGTAATATAGTATTTAGCCCCACGGCGGCGCCATCTGATTGTGTATGATTTGTGTGTTTTTCAATTGTCATTGCTGAGTGTATTTATTTATTTATTA
>JAODUG010018088.1:0-16344 GCA_027564795.1 Aphredoderus sayanus
AAAACATATTCAGTACCTTTGTAGCTTGTCCTCATTCACCAGAGAAAGAAGGCTGGTAACAGAGCCTGAATGTGACACTAAAAATACACTAAAGAAATCCTAAAAATATAGTTTCAGTAAAATAGTTTGTTTTATTATTATGTACAGCATATAGTATTTACATATATGTGATTGAAGCGCGTGTAATGCAGTAATGGGAATAAACTGTCTGCTACACCGATGATCACACACCATGCTCACAGTGTTTGTGACAGCTCCCATTCCACCTGTTAGATGTTTTACTTTCACGTCCGTATCTGCTTGATTGCATGTCAGGTGTGTTTATACAGGCCTTCAGCGGAGTCACTGACTCAAAGGGTTTCACAATGGCACACAGGGAGCTGACTGACACCCAGCTGAAT
Source organism: Aphredoderus sayanus (assembly GCA_027564795.1). Classification (NCBI taxonomy): domain Eukaryota; kingdom Metazoa; phylum Chordata; class Actinopteri; order Percopsiformes; family Aphredoderidae; genus Aphredoderus; species Aphredoderus sayanus. Next base: position 402 of record JAODUG010018088.1, read on the forward strand.
AGGAACAACCTCCCATTTGTATATTTGTGTTAGAACGGCCCTATATGACTTTTCTGCCACTAATAAATGCACCAGCATCTCAGACCAGAACAAATTCTCTGACCCCTTTGGACCCCCACCCCAACACATGCACGCACACACACACACACACACGCACGTGACCGTTCCCAGCTAAGTAAACGAAGAGCAGAGGCGCGCCAATTACAGCACACACACACACAGAGGGAGTGTGATGTCATTCTCTGCTCACCCATTACCCCACTATATCTTCACATAGGAAGTAGCTGCTTGCTGCCAGAGCATAATATTGACGGCTACAATATTGTATGTAGGACCTGTAACCAGGAAGGCTCTCTGCTGCAGCACGCCGCCAGAGGCTGCACATTGGCTTGGTCACATGACACATGGCCACCGCAGCTGTCAATCAAAGCAAACCCCCCCCTTGGCGAGTGGGCGGTCCCTGCTGCCCAGCCGCGGCCAGGGGTCACATGGTGGTGGTGGCGGGCGGGCGGTGTCAGCGTGTGGAGGCACATGAGCGCGGGGGCGATCGCGCACACAAATCAAATCAAGCCTCAAATTCAATTGCTTTCCCCGCGATGGCGTGGTGCGCTGAGGGGGCGAGGTGTCCGCACCGCACACCGCTAGTTATTCCATGCCGTCGGCGCACGCCGTTGATGATGGACAAGACTGACGCGGGTAACTAACGGCGTAGCATAACAGAACATTATGAGAAACAAATGAGAAAAGGGATGTATTCTTTAAGGTATAGCTGTGGTGCTATACTCAATCTAAAAATGTCCTTGGGCTGTCACACAGCCCAGGCAACACAATATACTACCACTAGATGTGACACACTTCATATTCCTCTAGAGGGCAGTGTAGCGACAACTTCAATTGATTGCTCCGGTGAGGCAGTACATGTTCAGAGATCAGTGGTGTGGAACCACAGATTGTCAGTTAAAAGACTAAACGTACCCATTTATTTCAAAGGCAAAAACGAAGAAAGAGCCAAGCTAGAATCACTTTCCCATTTTTTTCCTGTCACAGACACGCTTCGCCATTTTTGTAAACGCCGCTCTCCTTGATTCTATTCATCCAGTTGACAACACGGGGGTAAAAGCCGGAGGGCACAGCCGTCCGCTGTCCTAATATCACCTCTTATTCTCTAAGCCAAGGGGTTTATGGTCCAACACACACCAAAGCACAGGCAGAGAAAATACAGTGGGGTCAAAACTAAAACTAAAATGTGTGTGTGTGTGTGTGTGTGTGTGTGTGTGGGGGGGACTGGTGTGTTTTTTTATTATTTTCTTAACACAAGAAAATGGGGGAGGCTCAAAGGATGCATTTACTCGCTGTGAGGGGAAAGAGACAAGAAGCCCAGGACACGGGGATCAATTTTCCCCCCCAGGGGCCTGTGTGTGTCCCTGCTAAATGCAGAGCGATGGTTAGAGCGAGAGGGTGAAATAGCTGGATTTCTCCCTCTGAGGAACGGCCATGGATTGAAGGGAAGCTCTGTGTCTCAAGGCCAGACATGCGTGTGCATGCGGACATACGTGCGTGTGGATGTACAACGTGCACTTGCAATGTGCACGTGTGCGTGCGTGCCTAAGTGTATGCCCTTAAGGCCGCGGCAGAAGATAAAGTAAGAAGGATTTCATTTGCGCTGGACGCTGTCAGAACAAGAAGCTGCCACCTCCCGTCTCCAGCGAGACTTTATGACAGGGGCCCTCACATCTCTTCCAAGTGGTGTTAGTTAAGCTCATAATAAATGCGCCCAGAGAGCCAGAGAGGCAGTGTTAAAGCCTTGTTGGTAAGGGTATTTCCATGCAGGTCTTGAGAGGGTTCAAACTTTACCGCAGCCCTTTATGTGGAGAGACTGATTTGCAGACTAGCAGTTCTCAAACAGTGTGTCCGCCTCGATAACCCCCAGAGGAGTTTCGGGGGTCTGAGGGGAGTTGAGAAAAATGAGCTAACGCATCTCTTGGCCTCCAAATGAGTTTGCGTTTGCGGCGCTCCCAACGGATCCAGAACCACAGGTCCAAGGGACGCAGAACCAGGGGCCCAAAGGCTCCAGAACCATAAACAGAGTCAGGTACTGGAAAGATGGCGACGGCCAGAGCCAGCACAGCACCAATCCTGTTCTTGAGAAAACCCGTGGGTGACGTCACGGAGGGTCTGGTCTGTCCATGTATTTATATGGTCTATGGCTAAATCAGGTCTACTTCTTCCTAATGCATGACTAATGTTAGCACGGGACAACATTTGCATGTTATTCCCATATGTGTATCGCATTATGGTTGTATATAGTAGTATAATGAGCATGCATAATTATTTAATTTGGCATGTGTTCTAGTGACTGTGTTAACTATGTTTCAAGGGACCTTGCTTCATGCAGTAAATCATTGTGGCTATCTTACAGCACTAGTGTGGCATGTTATTTTACAAGGATTCTTTGCCTAAATGCTCATAATGGGACTGAGAGTTGGCATAAGCCCTAACCAACTTATAAACATGATTAAAGTCTATAAAGAAGACTGACTGTGCTGCCTGTGTCTTTAAGCCTTTCAAACCAAACAAGTACCTTTAATTAGCTAATTACGCGACAGGCTTTTGCTGTTAAAATTGAGTTTCACTTATAACCAATGGAAGTACAAGCATAATTGAAATAAAAGCAACCAATAAACTCCAATCTACGTCACAGCTCTCGGCAGCGTAAACGAGAGCATTGTTCAGCGTCTCCTCTGAGGCAAGAAGCGGGACCGGTTCACTGCGAGTTGTTTTCCAGATCATGGACTAAATCTACGCTTGCTGTGAATCCCACTTGGACTAATGAGGACTGCTCAGATGGAAGAGGTGGCTTTTCCACCTCTAATCTTAGCTGTCAATTACAAGCTCCCTATATCTTCTCCTTACCTCACACGAGATGCAGCCTCACAGCTTTTTCATGCTGGTTAACCCTTGTGATGTCCTCCGGGTCAAAATGACCCAAATCACTAGCTCTTTGTGGCAGAAATAAGGCGCAACACATAATTCTACAGCTTACACAGACATATGATGTGCACTGCTGGCACAACAAGGTAGTGTGTTTGGAACCAAAGGACAACAGGAGGGTTAAAAAGCATGAAAAAACAACACAAATACATAAAGAAATAATTCATCATTAATAAATACACACAGCAATGCCAATTAAAAAACAATCAGATGGCGCCGCCGGGTGGTCAAATACGATATTTTTATGGACAATATGAGGGTTAATGTCTATTTCACTGCAGTCCAAAAACGCAGCTGAGGTAATGCTATAATAATCCTGCCTGCTGCCTAGCGACAGAAGTCTCTCCACCTGCTGAGCAAATTCATAAACCCGTGTCCAGGTGTGACATCATGTCATACAACAGTAAACTCTAACACTTGCTAGGTGAGAGCTGAGAGACCAGTCCCTTTGGCGGTGTACGCATGTGTGTGTGAGAACTCTAACACTTTGACTGTGTATGCATCTGTGTGTGAACTGTAACACTTTGACTGTGTGTTCATGCGTGTGTGTGTGTGTGTGTGTGCGTGTGTGCGTGCATTTGTGTACATACTGTAGCTCACACATGGCTTCCTATATAACTCCGGGCTCAAAATGTTAGCCTTGATGATTCCACGGAAGTAGCCATGCTCTGGGAAAGGCCAACCAAATGGGCCGGTGGTATTTCCTTTGACTCCATTAACCCTCGTGAGGTCCTCTGGGTCAGAATGACCCAAATCACTAGCTCTTTGTGGCAGATAGAAAGCGCTAAACCTAATTCTACAGCTTACACAGACATATGATGTGCACCAACGCACAACAAGGTGTGTGTTTGAAACCTGAGGACAACAGGAGGGTTAAAAGACAAAACATACACATAAAGAAATAATTATTAAAGAAATAAATACACACAGCAATGACAATTAAGAAACACACACATAATACAAACACAAGATTTCTGAGTACATTACGAGGGTTAATGAAGCTGGACACTGGTCACCCAGGCTGGGATGATCCAGATAAGGACCAGCGTACTGTGAAGGCAGCACATGTTGAAGGCGTGTGTGGCTGCCACTAACATCCACCATCCCATGCTTGCCATGTGTCTCGTGGCATTCAACCCTCCTGCTGTCCTTGGGTTTCAAATGCAGTACCTTGCTGTACTAGCAGATGGCAGAACATAATATGTCCGTGTTGTGGTTGGCGCCTTCTGCTGGCACAAAAACGTAGTCCGTTGGGGTAGTGCATTTTGACCACAAGGACAACGGGAGGGTTAAACTACTAAAATGGCCACCGCTACCCAATCAAAACAGCAGGATTGTTCAGTGTTCAGTGTTGGACTCCGTCAGTGCAACAGGATAGCCATGGGTGAAAGGCTCACCCGTGTGTTACCGAGCAACGCAGATATAAGCAGGCAACCACTGCCTTCAGGTAGTAGGTCCACTGGGACAGGGGAGGCTGCTTCAAATTGCCTTCCGGACAGCTTTTCTCCTCATTTGTCTTTAGGAAATTTAAACTACAAAAATGGCCACCGCTAACTGCAGATTACCGCCCCATCGTTCAGTAACGCATGCCTTGGCTGGGCGTGCACTGTTCTGCTCTGGGTCTGTTGAGTGTGTATTATGGCACATGAAACAGTGGTTTTCAAATGAAAGGACGCGCAGGTTTATTCATGAACTCTCATTTTAATTTCCATGCTAATCCAAATGTCCACAAGGACAGTCTGGAGCAGCAGACCACTCCACAGCAGATGTACACCCTCAATCTGCACTCATTCCGAACCAAAACTTAATGCTGTGCATGCATCATGAGTAAATGTATGATGCACGCACAGCATTAAAAATCAGCGTAAACATGTACTGTACATTTTTGTACGTATCTGTCTTCCTCTAAAGGCCCAGATACAGGTCCTTATGTCTTCCACTGTCTGCAGATTGTCTGTACAATCTTTGCTCTCTTCGAAATCCTTATTTTCATTTCATCGGTTATTTGTCACCTCTTTGCTTTCTCTGTCACCTTTAATAAATGCGCTTTATATATAAAAATTACACCACCTCTTACGCCACCTCGCTAGTGATGAAGGGAACCATCCTTCACCTCCAGAGGCAACGTATGCACTTCAATTTAAGCCAACGTGTGCCTAAAGGCATCAAAGGCACCTCTGCCCATGGGCGAATTAAGGGACAATGGGTCCCTGGGCACGGACCTGTAAAGGCCCCCACCCCCCTGTATGGATGCATACAATGCTATGGAGCGATCTATTGCATTTGTGCAGTGGCCCACAGTGTAGAGATGCCTGTGAACAGCATATCAGCTAATACATACAGTACATTCACCTGCATCTCAATGGGATTTACAGCACATGAAAGCTCAAAGCCAACAGCATAATAAATACTGTATAAATACATTCACCTGCATTCAGCCCTTCTAAAGTCCTATAGATTTACTGGAGGGATAAGCCTTATATTGTAGAACTATGCGACAAGAAAACTGAAAGTTAATAACAACAACTTCTCACAGAGACTGCGGCTGAGGAGACCCTGGGAGCTCTCTGGCCTCAGTAGTAGTACTCCGCCCCTACCCCTGCCCACCTGGACATCGTGGGACGCTTGCTATTTTTTCCATTTGCGTATCACTCCGCCTCGCCACCGCCATGCCACGCCACGCCCAACAGGCAGTGAATCTCTGCACGAGCACGGAGCCCGGACCCCTTGCCATAAACACATGTCCTCCTCACATTTCACAAGACATTTGTGGGAGACCCTGGGAGAAAGACCGCTCTGTCTTGCTACGCCGCTGGTGCACACGGCTACATCCTCCGTGGCCTTTAATAAAAATGCATATAAATCTCACAAACACGACTGACATCTCTATAGCAACACGTCTTGTCACATAATGCCACGTTAATAGCCACCGAACATGAATGACTTGCACTGTCTTCCTGCGAGGAAATAGAGAGGGATCATTAGATCTGCATGAAGACAGATTGTTGGTGTCATGGCCGAGAGTCTGTCAGTGCCACAGGGAGACACTCGGTGCTTGCCAAGTAGCAGTGGAAGCCCAGTCAGAGAGGCAAAGGAACAATCTATTGTCTGTGTCGATGTCCTGGTGTTGACCTAGGTGGTTACCTGGCCACGGCTAGCATAAAACTAGTTAGCCTAGCAAGCCACATTCATCCCCAGGTCAATCCCGTATCTAACGCTTGGACAGGTAAATGGAATGAGTTTGGTTGGCAGTTTTTTTAACAATCCCCTTTCCCACGAAGGGAGAACAAATTATTTCAGGAGAACATAAAAAACGTGCATATCTACAATACAGGCAAAGGAACAGCTTACTACATAGAATAACATCAGTTTAATGCTGTATAGGCTACTTCTTTAGATAAGAAAAGTGCATTCTCCCACACATTTATTTGTACAATATATGGCCCTCAGAAGCCAAACTGGAGCGCACATCTCCATTATCCTATGATGTTGCATGTGATTGGGGTCTTCCCACAGCACAATGAAAAGCCAAACCCTCATAAATATACATGTAAACACTGTGGAGTCCCCTAACCCAGATCAGAAGATCGACAACAGCAATCTCTAAGCACAGCAGTGATTTAACATCTACATTCACTGGCTGTTTACAACATTCATTGTAAACTGCTCTTTACTGTGGATGCTGCTTTACTGTGGACGCTCATGGGAGCATTGCGATCTGAGAGGGTTTCCGATGCGTCGCAATGCCAGATCCAAGGTGAGGGGGGGTGCAGGAGCGGCTGGGGGGGCAGGAGCGGCTGGGACTTTTCAGAGGCCTCCCCGTAAAGTCGGAGCTCGAGGCTCCTCCCTCAATCTTGTTCAGACAACAGTTTATTTCTGCGTTTTTGAGCACCGCTTGCATATTTTATTTTAGTCATGTAAAACGGTGGCCAGCTTGTAGCTGCGCAGTGTTAAACCTCACTCTCCGACACCTCATAGGACGCTCTGGCGACACGTTAGTGCCCATTGGGTTTCAGCATGTCTTGTAGGAGCCTCTGCTCTCTAGGCAGGAGAGCCGGGTTCGCGTCCCGGTCGGAACGGACCCGGTTTCAACAAAACCTTTATATATACATATAAAAGTGAGCTGCCCTGCCTCGTGGTGGCTGCGGGGATATCCCAGCCGCCACTGGGGGGATGTAACTACCTTCGTAACCAAGAATGTCCTGTATCCATTAACCCTCCCGCTGTCCTTAGGCATTTTAGCGACTACCAGCAGAAGGAGTCAACTGCGAAATGTCCTTAGTCCGTGTCGTGGTTGGTGCCAACTACTGGCGAGTGCACCGGGTCATTTTGACCCATAGGACAGCGGGAGGGTTAAGTACACTGTAAGTACAATTTACTAAGTACAATTACACAATTTATTAAGTACTATATAAAAGTATTAAGTGTACCCTAAGTGCAATTTGAATGATTTTCAGTAATTCTAGCTTATCAGTGGTGCGATGTTTTGGGAGTGAAAGGAGCACTCTGTACCGGCTCCATGTTAAGGAATCATGCTAACGCTCTACTGCTACTGCTTTCCGGCGCACGCCTCTCCTGATCCTGCAAGCACCAGTTTGACCTCGCGTGACCCCTGGCCACCCACTAATCATGTCATTGCTTCAACCCCACAATGACTTGAGTGTAGTGTGTGCAGTGAGATGACGACTTTGATTGCCGTGTAGTGTGAACTGGGTGTGACTGTGACCTCCAACGGTGACCTCTGGTGGAGTACTGGAGGGATGCTCCCCTGTGGTTGGGCCAAAGTGCTGGTGCAGCGTGTGAACACACACACGGGGCCACACGTACACATACACGCACGCACGCACACACACACGCACAGCCCAGTCACAGGCACCCAGTAGAGCTTAGCATCAACCCCCAGGTGGCGCTAGCTCAGCTCTCAGTGTCTGTCACTGGTCCAGACACAGAGGGGAAGCCCCAGGGCCTTTTGACGTGGCAGGGCAGAGCACTACAGGCAGCAGTTTTGTCGCTGAAACTGTTTTTTTGAAGTGTTTACATTTCATTTAATTTTGCTAGGTGTCATCTTTATTGGAGCCAAAATGTGTCCAAATAACGGACACTGCGTTTGTTTTTGGTACAAGCTGCTCCTTTTGCTCAGTTGACTTAATGTGTTCATGTCTCAGACTGGACAGGGTCACATGACTACACATGCGGTATTGTTTTTAAAGGGAAAGCAAGCTGTTAACTGAAAAACCGAAATAACCGAAAAAGGAAAATTACGTCGGTTAGATGTTGTGATTTTCGGTTTTGATTACTTTTCGGTTAATCATCCAGTCCTATTTGAGAATGTGCATAAAACACACATACGATCGTTTCTACACACAGAGTTGGATTTTTTCAACTTGTGCGTGTACACACAGCACCTTGTGGTAGAAAAGTCAAACATCTAATGAAACACCATCCACCAAATGGATAAGGGATTGACATACAGTACTAGACCAAATCATAAACATTGAAGGAAAATGATAAAACATGACTAGTTTATTTATGTAAAGACATTCCATGCCCCTTTCCACATACTGATCTCAATGTAATGTATTTGAATTGTTTAAGTGAAAACACCACACAGATTATCTGGATTAGCACCATATGCCCATTTTCACTGTCAGTGACTGCTTCAAATCCTACAGCCACTGCTCCCCCCGCTCCTCTTCAGTGTAGTGTGCTAACGTAGGGCTACGGCTATACGGCTCACACAGCGGTGCAACCATATCGGTTTGCACCAGAAGCCTTTCAAAATATTCCCCAGGGTTTTCAAGGAGTTATATCATGCTTTCATTCTGCCTCGCTGTTCACACTAAGGACACGGGAGGCAGAATGAGGGGCAGTGGTTATGGTGACCGATCGTTGATGCAGATAAAAGCCGCTGTAACTTGCGATCACGTGGAGCAATACAGGCAGGTGAACAACAAGACGCTGGTTCGGACCCCGTTGAGCGTCAAAGTGTCCCTGAGCAAGACACCTAAGTGTCCCTGAGCAAGACACCGAAGCCCGGCTGGCACCTTGCATGGCAACACATGCAATGTGTGTGTGTCAGTGGCTGAATGTGAGGCAATCATGTAGAACGCTTTGAGCGGCCAGTAGGCTGGAAAAGCTCTGCACTGTATAAATGCAGTCCAGTCCATCAGCAGGCAACCACTACCTCTGGGAGGCTGCTTCAAATTGCCTTTCTGACAGATGTTTTGTTGTCCCAACAAGGGGCCAGTGTTCATCTGCCTAGCAGCAACGTTTGAAGCGCCAATACGTACTGCTGAATGGACACTTAAAAGGTGAAGTCAGTGATTGTAAGCCAAAACACTTTGTCAAATTCAGCGAATAATCTCCTCGCGGTTCGCTGGCTGCCCGTTCTGTGTGCGAGTTCTGCATAATAACCCGGTGTTCCTCTTCAGCCCTGGCTCTGTACGCGAGCACAAAGACTGCTGCACACAACACCACCCCAGCCTTAGCCACACATGTCCAATGTGTGGGGTGGAGCTTTTCAGGGAGGCATTGATCACATTCGGATATCAACAAGCTATCTCCAGAATGACTGTACCTTTAATGATTCTGTTTTTATTGCCTTTCCAAGATAACAGTAGTTACATGGTTGAACTTGGTTCAATGGCTCCAGGATCTAAGTTGTGTATTGTTTGCTATGTGATGGAGGGATTGGTTCTTTGAGAAAGGGAGCTGGAACAAAATGGTAAGATAGTCATTACCACAACATTAGTGACTATATTTTAGGGTAAAATACTTCTGACAAAGCTTTTAAATGGCCAGAGGAGATATTCCACTATGATGTCCTTTCATGGTTAATTCATGGTGATTCGTGATGTATCAGACTCAAGCTGAGTTACTTTGATGAGTGCACAGATCTTCTAGATAAAACATGACAGCTAATGGAATATAATCCATATCTGCAAGACTCTTCTTTAGAATAAAGCAGTAATCACCTAATGGGAGCATGCTGTAGTGATTCCTATCTGGAACTGTTTGCTTTCACAGACAGACAATACTTTATCAGCAATCTGGCTTAATGTCCTTGTGTGCCGTATAAGGATTCAAACCGCACTTCTTTGAGAACTCAGATCAAGGTTAATGAGCAGACAATAAGCCTCTCAAGCCATGATAAGTAAGCTAGAGAGCAGTGACTTGAGAGCTAGGTCATTATCTTCCATTGGCTCTGGAGTGGCAACAGATGGTCAGGTGGTTAAAGCCAAATATCAGCCAGAGAGCCTCTCTAAGACTAAATATAAGGAAACCAATAAGTTATTTTATATACACACAGTATGTATGGCAGGATAAAAGAATATGAAGGGCATTCAAAATCTTTCCAATGACCCATACTGACAGGGGAAGCAAAGGGGGCATTAAATCGTGCGGAGGAAATTGTGGAGGAAAGGGCATAAGGACACACAAGTCGATATTGGAGCGGGTCACAGAGAATAAAGCCAGAATCTTTTCAGCCACAGGTGACAGAGAGCAGACGTCCAGCGCACAGGCTGGGAGATTTACAGTATACAACATATATGCTAAGAGATTATTTTTAAATGGTAAGGACATCTGGCAGTCCCCCAGAAGCTCCGACCACCTCTCCTGGGGGTCCTGACCCCGACCAGTAGAGACCAACTACAGACTGTTCAGGCGCCACATGGAAGGTGCTTGGTTGTAAAGCCCACCTCAAGCCCACAGGCGGTTCTGGAAGACGGTGCACACCCCGCCTCGTTAAGGAACACCTGCCTAGTTAAGGACTGCTAGCGGCTGATACAAATGGTGCCAACACACATCCGCCTGAAAAATATGCTTAAAATTCCCCCCGTAAATCACTCAGCCAAAGAATGTACAGTCGGGTTTCATCCTCAAACAGACAAATGCAGATAAATGTTTAATACATTCCAGTTAAGCAGGGGGCGCTACAGCAGAGACGGGGTTTAGGGGGGGTAAGGTATTCACACAGCTGTACACAGAGACCGATAGCTGGTGTCTTAATGGTTGCATGGGCATATGTTCCATTAGTCTTGTGTGTATATGGTTGTGTCCGCCCAGCACATCTAATATATCCCAGAGTGTCCCGGATGATTATCTACAGCGGTTGTTGGACAACAGGAGCACCCTGTGTAGCTGCATACCCATTACATGTGTATTTGATGCACAGTGAATCGTGTTTGTTCCAGCGCTTTCTTCCTGTTGCTCAGCTTGGTGAAGCCGTTGACTGTGTGTGACACTGATGAATTACCCTTCCCAGATGAGTTTTTATAACATCATTATTTCATACTGACCTTGACCTTGGCAATAGACTATCAAATAGATGAGTTATTGCCTCAATTATTAGCTTAATATCATCTGGTTCCATTTTAGATTAATACAGTAACCAGGTCTGTCTCAGCAAATTGAAATCCACATTGGCGGCGATATTAACACTAATAAATATAATAGCACATGAATCAAGCATATTACTTTGGTACTCTAGCCAGTATAGACCGTGCAGCAAAATGAATGCCACATGCAAATAACAAACTGGCAGTATTGTAGCTCAGCTTTAGGTTGTCCAATGCATTGTTATATTGTGTTAGACCGCGTAGCAATTGCTTCTCAAATGCATGCCTGCAACGAAACGAAATAAACAAATTCACTTGCTAAATAATAGCCTTCTTCGTGCATTTAAGCCACTCATGAATAAGGATATTATTTTACTTTATCGCCCTTTTTCAAATTTCAATTAGGGATCCTTAAATTGCAATACACGATAGGCAGGACCGGTTCACTTTGGCTCCTGATGGTAATTCAGCAAATAACTGTTGAAGAATACCTAATAAAGTGTTCAGCGCTTCAGCAAAAACCACATCAAGCTGCGAAAATGACTTGGCTTCTAGGTGAACTCATACGTATTTACACAAGAGTCCAATGCAAAGAAGGGTGGGACATGAGATTAATCCGTAAACGTGATTTTAAAGTACATGAAAACCTTCTAAAATGTAATTTACAATAGGGACATAGGTTCATGCATTTATAAAAGCATAATTTAATTGAAATGTAGAAATGCAATGCACCAGGATGTCATTCATCAGCACTACTGTACGTCACACACTCCAAGCGATCGAGGTTACATTAATGTGTGATATATATACCCCAGGAAGAAAAATGTGGGGTAGTATATTCTCATTGGCTGTTTGGCAATTGTCAAACAATTGGCTGGCTGGCAATTTTTCATTTTGCATGTGCAATTGTACATGTAGCTAATCACATGTTGTTAATGCCATTTGTTTCAGTTGTTTTTCTGCTAGTACTATCACAGGCACATTGCCTGATGCAGAAACCAACAGCTTGTAGTTGGTCATCGTATTTTGATGTCAATCAAAGTACCTCTTCCTGTCAAGTACAGTGGACGGGTCCTGAGGCAGTTCGCCAGCGCTATTCCTACACTGGCTCTGCGGACTACAACAGATAGGGGGCGTTGTGCTGGAAACTTTACACAAAAAGGGATGGTCCCCTGTGGTTACCAAGGGTAACGAACAAACGCAACACAACCCTCTAACGTCAGAGAGATGTCAGGGCCTTGGCTGTGTTCCAATCCGAAAGGCAAGTGGGCGCTCAGATGCCTGCAAAGGCAGCAGCTCAACTGACAAAAGGCAGCAGCATAAGCTCGGAAGGTTGTGGGTGCAAGCCCCGGGGTTGACATACCTGTTAGCATCCTTGAGCAAAATGCTACCTGGTCCTTCAAATACTTACAGTATAACAATGGATAAAAGCAGTAGCTAAATTATGTTATTGTAATAAAACTGACAACCCAGCCATGCTTTATGACATTTCTCCACTCCACTCCAATTTTTTTTTTTTTTAACTGTTCATGGAATGTTCAGTCAGTCAAAAGGAATTATGAGATTGACTTCTCCGTGAAGGACGCGTATGATGCTGCCTACAAATTGGGTTAAAATAAAGTATCTTAAAAAAAAGCAGCTTCATTTCTCCTGCTGATGGTGGATCGGGGCACATGCGTACAGTACATGTTGGGACTCTAAGGAAGCACACACATGCTTCCTTAGAGTGCTGCCAGCTCAGGCATCCTGTTGGTTTTAAAGAAGCCCCGGTCAAACAGAAGAACTTGGTTGTGAGCTCTGCTTTCCCCACAGGAATCAACTTTCTCGTTGGATTTCAGGGAAGCTGGCTAGAACAATCCTCTGAACTTTGATGTTAAATTCAAGGTTGCAGTCCATTCATTCACCCTTTCTACATTTCTCATCGACCTTCTGCTTAACTTTGACCTTGACAAATCTCTCTCTCTCTGAGATAATGACTCCCGAGCCCAGTGAATGATATGCGCCTGACAGTTAATTTGCTTGTATATATCACTTGGAAGTGCTCTGTTAAAAAGGGCAAAAAGGCCCATCCCATAATTTGCTAGAAGTACCTGCTTTTGTTTTTATCTGTGATTGGAGTGGAGGCTCAGGCAGGGGCAGGGAGACGATGGATTGCCCCGCAGAAGTCACGGTGGCGGCCGTGCTGCTTGTTTAAAGGGCCATTCGGATGCAATCTGTGAGATTTCAGACGGGATTTATGCCTCCCCCTATTGCCAGGGCCCCTCACATCCTGGCTATGGTAAACGGGAATGAGTTATTGTGTCAGGAAGCAGACAGCCCCTTCCCCTCCCGGAGCTTGGCAGTCTGGCGTGTGCTGTGCATGTCATTAGCACTGGGTAGCACTTCACCTGCTAGCATAAAGCCTATTAGCACTGTCATTAGCGAGGCTGGGTTCATGTCATGTCTATGCTAGCTTTTTTGTTGTTGTTGGTGTTATCCCCCCTTCCCCCCCACTTTCTGTAATGGAGAAAAGCAATGCATCTTTCACTCTTTAACCCAGCGCCAACAGAGGTGCCCCGTCTGCCGTCATTAGCAGAAAAACGTTAAATTCGTCTCACCGTTTTGTCCTGGAGATGTGCATTAAGGTGCCTGATGAGAACGGCAAGCAGTTAAAATGTTTTCATAGGTTATATGCCATACGAGTATAAAAGGAGCTGTCAAGCCCACAGCTGTCAGGACTTGGCTGTTATGGTGTTAGTTATTAACTCTTCTTATGCTTGTCAGGATCAAGGGCTTTGGGAACTCAGCCAACAGCAAGGTTGATGAAAAGGAAAGGTATCGCATTGTTCGTGTTTCAAATCTCCACCTGTCAGGGGCCAGCCGTGAGGTGTTACTTCCCCAACAGTGTTCACTGGCCCACACTAAACATCAATCATATCTTATGACATTCACCTAAAACTGTCAGCTTGTCTTCATTTTTGCGTGGAACGATAGCTGTCACTCTCTAAAAACTCTCTTTCAGCTTTCAAACCTTTATATGGGCCGATTACAGTCATGTGCAACACCACTTTAAAATAATAGCACTTTATCAGGTATTCTTCATGTAAAACACTAAAGAATAACATGCAATCCTTGCACAGGTAGTCCTTCGATCCTGAGCCCTTTAGGTTTCATTATTTCCTGAACCACAGTCTCACGCTCACAGCGAGGATATTATGGGCAAATATTGAGTTATGCCACTCGGCAAACAGACAATCAGGGACATGGTCCTAGCTGGGCTTTAAAGTGCTGTTCAGTTTTGCTGTAATCTTGTTACATGGCCTCATTAATGGGCAGTTGTGAGTGACATGCCGCGTAATATTGTGAAGGTTTTGATACTTGATAAGCGTTAGAAATCTGAAATAGAGAAAAGTGTGATAAATTTAAATAACGTTCAACAAAGAGGTTTTAATGTTTAAGAACAAACTATCTTGAAGCCTCACCATGTAATTACTGGGGAACTGAAGGCAGGGGACAGCAATGCTGCACACCTCACTCCACAGAGGTGTCGTGTGTGGTCAGCAGGAGGCCTACACTGGCCGTGGCGCAGTATGCAAGCAATCCCCTGGAGGCCACCGTAAACTGCGTATGCATCGACAGAATTTCTGCGCGGTAACAAATCTCTGGACTGTTAATCAATACCCTCAACGTAAACGGACAGTCCTGGCATGGGGCCGCGGTGACACGACACCAAACACATCAATACGCGAAGACAAGACAGATGAAGAGATTATTGTGGTGAACTGTTTTAATTTCTCCATAAATCATCTGGTGAATGCACTCCGTGATTGGAGGTGATGCTGGGTCTGAATAACTTAAAAGAAGACGTGTCACAACTGTCACATCTGATAGTTGCTGCCCCATCAGTGACGTTACCAGTAGTGAGAAAAGCGGACTGTATGCGTGCAACATTGGTTGAGTTAATTATATTGTTGTAGGGTTTAAGGTTCAAATAGATTGTTTATTACAAAACAGAAACATTAATAAAACATTACAATATTATGTTAATGCAGCGTTAATGCATCTTATTTCCATTCTCTAAAACGCTGTTATAACATTTAAAAAGGCATTCATCTCATTCTTGCAAAGCAAAATACTGATGCTAGCAAGACAGAAATGTCTTGAAGCACCCAAGAACGGATGAAAATCATCTTTGCCCCACCAGATGAGTCCAGTAGATGGCAGTAGACAGATCTTGGCAGACAACCAGTGAGACACCAATGTCAAACAAGACCAAGTGAAGGACGCGCACACCTGCTGAGAATCCAGTGCCTCCTGCCCTACTGTGTCTCACTTCTAAGTGGCACATTTAAGGGCCCTAAAGGGGTCACCTTATTTTTTACAGCGCATATATTTGGCCACATTTATGACCCCAACCTTCGTCCCTGCTGCTTGTATGGGTATGGACTTCCGTATAATATGTCCCTTGGCTATTATCAAACCATTGGCAGCAGGGGAAAGAAAATAAATACATGCCTTTGCTTGCACTAGCCTTTACACTACATGCCAGTCTTGAAACTAGATTTACAATAGCATTTAAACTATACACTAGTGTTTACACTATACATTGGCTTTACTCTAGATTTACAATAGTA
>JAODUG010018098.1:0-22389 GCA_027564795.1 Aphredoderus sayanus
CACACACACACACACAGATGGTAAAATTAAATGTATTTCAGCCTGTTTCGACCTCCCTTATTTTGTCCTCATACAGATGAAGCCTGATTTAGTGGTGGAAATAATGTTATTATATGGACATGTCTGCGATCTTTCAGTTGTCCTGACTCTGAACCTATAGCAAATTTAAATCAGAACAGACAGGACTGTAGGCTATGTACAGATAGTGAGTAGGCTCAACGACAGAGGCATGGCATATTGGTTTTAATAACGTTTTTAATCCTTCTCGTTCTGTAGATTAACTGTGTATATCCAGATATTTCAAACAAAATGACCTGATATCACCCGACTCTGGTTTTGACTGCAGATAGACTTGTGTCGCCGGAAACCATGTGGTTAGATAAAACCATAAATATAGCCGCAGTCCGACGGACGTCACTTTCGCAGGCTCAGATGGCGTCATGGTGGAGGAGGAAAAGGTGTGGCGTAATATGGTATGTAAGAGTTATGTGTGTTAGTTAATGCGCTTTAAAGTATGTGTAGTTCCTCTGAGAGGGACAGGTCGGTACCGTCAGCAGAAAGCGCCATTGCTATGCGCTCCACTATATGTCCTCCTGGCGGCAGCGGCCTCCGTAAGGTCTACTGGAGACAACAGCAGGTTCAGACCAGGTTTAAGTACATCTTCACTGGTAAGCGGGACCGTACCGTAGACAAAAGTAACGGTACATGGATGGCCCACGTGGTGGCTCATGAGGCAGGACGACGCTAGGCTTGGCTTCCTCTTACGTTTTGCTTTTTCCGGTTTACCACGACTCGCACAGTATCTTACCTAGTCGGCATCGGTGCCGAGTATGAACATGACACATCTGAATCTTCAGTCAAACCTGATATGATGACTTGCATTCCGTGTTTCACCTGACCGCAATGATAGTGTTGATGCACTGATGGGTTTGACTAGTGACTAGTTTGGCTTGAGCAGGCCCAGTAGGCTGACGCTAATTCCCTCCTCTGTCCTGTGTCCTCTGCAGAGTCCGGCCTGCAGCGAGACAACAGGTAAGGTGCTCTGTAATCTCGCAGTCCACACCAGTGAACCTCTATGATGACTTTGCATCCCGTGTTTCATGATTACCAACATGCCCTGACGGGACAGGTGACTGCACTACCAGCTGGAGCTGTGATTGACAGGTTTGTCTCGTCCTGCAGGTGCTGCTGGAGCACGAATCAAACGCCCAGATCCTGGTTCTGTGAAGAATACCTGAAGCTTTTAAATAAAACGTTACATTAACATCTGGAGTTCATGATTCTTGTGTATACAGTTTAGTGTTTATCATTGGTGTACTAATTTATCCTGCAAGGATATAAGACTACTGTATGTGTGGGTGTAAGTGTGCCAATTATAGTCGCATGTATAGAAGCTTGGTGGCATGTACTGTTAGACTAGTTGCTGATGTATGCAACTAGTGAGTACTGCATACATCAGCTCCCATTAAGGTGCAGTGACTTGACGTGATGGAGCTTGTGTGTTTTAACCCTGCGAGACTAGACTGGCTGCTTCATTGGAGATGAGTTTATGGCGTGGCCAACAACATGTTGGCCACGCCATAAACCTCTGGCGTTGAAATATGTTGGGTCCGTGCCGCTCCCTGGAGGCAACAAGGACAATTACAGGTGACTAATAAGTCCATGCACGCCTACTGGAGGGTCACGACTATAGAACTGTCATGACGTGTCACCCGTAAAGCATGATTCCATTGCACCAACGTCAGTTTAGTAGTCAGTTTGCTACGTCCTTGAACTACTAACATGCGTTTGACATGCGGACATCATGAGGGTTAAATTAAACTATAGTTACAGTTGTACTGATGAAGGTATAGGACGTGAGCTGCCTGCATCTCTTCAGCGAATCTCTACATAAACATATAACAAGTTATTAAATATAGCAAGTTATGCTTGGTTGTGCTATTGATTGACAGGCAGTTGTGCTGTAATAATAGCCAACAATGAAGTAGCAAGTATGTGTTTTAGGTAAACACCACGTTCTGTCTAAGTAAGCTAATGATTTGCATTATTCAACCATTGACAGTAAAGGGTACTGTAAGAAGATAGGCTAAATTAAGCGCATGAAAATCTTTAATCGACACTAAAATCAGGCTGCATATGTTTACATTGGCTGTGGGTATATATGCCCTATATCGATATAAAAAAAAGGAAATAATTTTATAATACAGAAAGTAAAACATGGAGACAATATAGGCTCTACCAATTTCGTTTTCGACATCGAAGACTCCACTGCGTGTCGTCTCTGATCCGGAGGTTCACAGAAGGCTATAGCTCGCCCAGGTGTCAGCTCCAACCGTGGTGGTGGATTTCTTCTCCTGCCTGGTGGAGATCGAGCCAGGCAAAAGGATCACATTGCAAATATGGGACACTGCAGTACAGGAGAGGTTCAGGAGAAGGCACTTTAAACTCTTATTTTCTTGTTATATAATCTATATTACAAGAAAATCTGAAATATATAATATTCTTTCTGCTCCCCATTTCTAAAATGAGGGTCCTTCATGATAACAGCTTGCCTCATTTCTCTACTCTTTGACTCTCTCTCTCTCTCTCTCTCTCTCTTTCTCTCTCAGGTTATTCTGTATAACACTGCTTTATAATATAGGACTATGATGCTTTTGATCTGATTTGATAATGTGACTGCATGATGTTCCATTAGTGTACAGTACCAATCAGAACTTCTCATCCTCTGTTTGTGGTCATTATCAACCCATATCCTTTCATTCTACTCACATTTCTTCCGACAACCTCCTAATTTTTTTCCTCCAGCTGTGTCACAGTGTGTAGGCTTGTATGTACAGTACGCGTACAGTGACAAAACACAGTAATGTCAATGTAATTTTGTAAAATACCAGGCTTTTGCTCTTTGACATCACCAACCGTCAATCCTTCCAGAATATTCTCGACTGGCTGGAGGAGGCTAGGAGCCTCCTTTCTGATAAGCATCCAAGATGGCTTCCATCCATAAACGATTACTATCATGTTGGTGTCAAAGCTAACATGTTCCAGAAAGATACCAATCGAAATACTCTACTTTGAGTGGCAGAATGAAGTCCAGGAATATGTGTTAAAATACTATATATTTTTTACCAAGCTAGCTAACTTGAAACACTCCGGCATAATGTGAATCTCTTGATGTTATATTAAGAATGTTCTTTTGCATTCTACTTCCACTAATAGTGCTTCTGATTCTAACCCAAGGCGTTTGTAGATCTGGCACAGGACTTCATGAGGGCTTGGAGGGTGTCAGAAGTGGCCTTGTTTCCAACACCGTCCATTCCTCTGAGGAGCTCACAAACGGGGAACGACGATGCCTCTGTTGAAGGTCTGGGTTTCATGGCTACGGCAACACACAGTAACAGGTGAAAACCTTCTGGGACCGACTGGTGATGTGTCCAGATCTTTATTATGGAGCTGTGTATTACTTCAAACCACAGAGCTGTTTCAGATGAGTGTGGTTTCTGCTGAGCTGCACTGACCTAATGACTGCAATTGAACATCACCTAGTGTTATATATAATACACTTTCCTGTAAGAAAATGATGTAATTGGTAAGAGTCTGCTTGTGCCACTTAGGCACCTCATAGACACTTTTACAAGGAGTGAAAGCATAAAGCAGAGGAAATAAGGAGATAACCACCTAGTCCATCTTTCTTCCTCACTTGTACATGTGTGTGACTGAGAGAATATTCAAACCCTTCTATTTTCCTGTTCCAAAAGAAAGAAAATTTTTGTTTTAGATATACCATAACACAAAATGTAATCACCATTAAAGAAATGTTTTTTTTTGTTTAAAATACTAAAATATCATCATTAATAGAAACAAATAACATCATTTATTATATAATTGATTGATTTTCAAAAATCCCAATAATATAGCTTTTATTAGCCCTGTGATACCATCTTGATGTCATGAGTTTGCCTCTGACAGGTTTGTTTATAAGTCAATTACACTAAGATTTCAGTTAGCAATGCAGAAACAACTCAAAGGATTTAATGTCAAATAATTTGCAATTGATTAGGGTTCAAGAATTGTAATTGTGTTGGAATAGATTGCCGGAAATTTACTAATTTAAATCGCTATGTAAATCATTTAACCTGTACCTCTGAACAAAGTTTGTAATTTATTGTCAATGAAATCATAGTAGCCTACACTTGTTATTAAAAGAGAAACGTGAAAATTATAATGAATATTTGCCTTGTCATAAAACAACCATAAACAAAACGTTGGTAGATAAGCAAAATCTATAATCGGTCATGGTACTATTTGAGTCGGTGAGCCAATGTCCAATGCAATCACTAGATGGCAGTATCAATGCAGGGAGCAAAGGTTTACAATGGCAAATAATGCAATATTTGCCATTGCCATATAGGTTCATTATCTTAAATCATTGCATGTATACAAAATCCTATGAAACAGGATTTTGAATTACAAGAAAAATTACAAGAAAATCACAATTAATGTGTTTTAAATTCAACCAAGAAGACATTCAAAAGCAGTGCCTTTTTATTTGTACTACCTTTAAATCAGTTTATCAAAAAGAAAAAAAAAAAGAAGAAAATACAGCTCAAATGTACATATATATAGAAAAGCTAAAACACAAAAAAGTAGATCACCACCATTTACCAGGGAAACTGAAATGGTAATTATGTAAAGTTGACAACATATACAGTAGCTGAAGACTGTTTATGCATACACCTTTGCAGTACTCTCATGTCCATAACATTTGACGAATGCCTTTATATTGAAGAAAAACCTATTAAAAATAAATGTCCATGTAAATGTAGAACTGTAACAAAGTATATCCATTCTGTAACATCAGGCTATACTTCAAAATACATGTTTACATTTGTATAATTTACATTATTATAGAAACTGGTTATGGACAAATACTGTACACTAGGTAAGCATTGTAAGAGTTACAGTAAGCTATTGACAAGTTATTTAAAATACCTTAACGGGTTTAAAAAAAGTAAAACTGTACATTTTAGGTCTTTCTTGTTATGAAACAGATTTGCAAAACGAAAACATTTTGTAGAAGAAAGGGCAAATAAATGTTTTAAAATGGCAAATGTATAGATTAACTAATACCTAGTAATTAATTTAAAAAAAAAAAAAATAACACCAAAATATCCAAAACATCACTACACATATTTACAGTTCTGAAAGATTTTAATGCATGGGCAGACCCTTGCACAGAAAGCAGAGCTGACAAAAATCACATGCCAATCACATCAACAAAAAGAAATATTAAATGTTGAGTTTTACACACATTTACTTAGAACATGTCCAACATCCCTGGTGAGCAGCACAGGTTACTTCACACATCAAGTGTCAAAGCATATTAATGCAAGTCATTGTGCTTTAACAACTATAAAGTCATTGAAAAAATAATGTTAACATTACTTTTTTTTTTTTATATAAATGGACTTGTATGAGTTAGAGGTAACTGTACTGGTACCACCTACCAAGTGTTCCATAGAAATGAAAACAAATGCCAAAAAATAAAAAATAAAATAAAAACACAAATATTAACAAAAAATATATACTGATTTTTGTGTGCCATACTTTGGGGCCCATTATATCAATATAAATAACAACAGCTAGATTAAAAGTACAATGTATGCTTGACACATCTTCACTGTTTGGGGCGTGGAGAGGAACGACGTTAAACAAATCTGCAAAGCATCCACCTCAGACAGACACACACAAGCAGCATATATATTAAAATCTATTGTGCCTGGGCCCTAAGTGCACTGAATCTTTGTTGTATGCGTAAACAGCAGAGGGACAGGCTGTACTACAGTGGATCAGGGATCCTAAAGCCAACCAAGTCAACATTGTATAAAGCAATTCATTGTTGTACATTTAATCTAACCTCATTTTCTCAACTCCAGTGGTTGGTTGGTGGATTATACGCAACCATCTCCACATTTCGTCATGTGCCTATGCCTTGAGAATCTGTAAACTGACCGGCTCAAGCATGTAGGGCTTTTTACTGCGAGTAGTCATAGGGCTGTCACAGCCCAAAAAAAGCACAAATGAAAATGCAGATAAAATGGTTAATAAATAACATTTCCTACAAAAGTTAACATTTTATACAAGAACTGTGGTTCAGATGAGCCTCCCATTGCATTAGTCACTGTTGGTTCGTGCTGAAGGGACACATGTAACAGAAAGAGGATTGTCCCATTCTCTGCCCTTCAACACTATCATAGGCTTCCAAGTCAGTCAAGTCAAGTCAACCTGGGGGGTATGTCCCATGTCAGTCTGCATTAAGGGCTGTTGCCTCCTCCACATCACTGTCAATTGGCGTCCTCCGGTAGATGGGGCTTTTGCTCTCCAGCGAGTGCTTGCATTTGCCCGGGGAGGCGTTCTTGGCAGCCTCACTGCTGTTCTTAATACCATAGAAGAAGTAGATGCCGAAACCTGTGGAAGACAGAACAAAGACGTAGTTTACATTTCAGACTGTAAAACCTTTGGTTGAGCACCGGTGTACTGCACAGCATACACAAAGATCTATTAAAATATAAACTAAAAGGTTTTGTCACAGTTCTCGTTAGCGGTGAGGCGCACAGTGTTCTTAGGGTCTCTTACCAATAGCCATCCAGACGGCAAAACCGCACCACGTCGCAAGCTCCAGCTGCATCATGAGGTAGATGTTGACGAACACACTGAACAGGGGCAGCCAGGGCAGCAGGGGCACCTGGAGAGAACAGGGGGCGGTGGGAGCCGGTCAGCACCAAAGATGGAGGGGGAGAAAGGACTTGGATGGCTAACGCGCACGCAAACATCTCCAGCCTTGCCTAGCTGGCGAGATGCTAAAAACCAGACGGTTTGTTGCCCTCCCAATTCTACAGGGAGGAAACATGCATGCGTGTGTGCGCTCACCTTAAAGGTGAGAGCCTCCTTGCTCTCGGGCTGCCTCCAGATGACCACAACACAGACGGTGCAGAGCAGAACCATGACGACACACACCGTCACAACACAAGGCCGTGCGGCCATCAGCTCCGGGAGGTAGGCGGCCAGCACTATGCACAGCACAGTGATGAACAAGGCTGTGGGGACACAAGAGCAGAGTTCATTCACCATGTGTGCCTCTTCTTCCCTTTCAAACCTTACAACAGACATTATTTAACCCTTCTGTTGTCCTTATTATATCGTGTTGTGCCACCTGATTGTGTCGATCTTGTCAGTGCTGTGTGTATTTAATTCTTAAAAATTATTTCTTCATGTATTTGATTGTTTTCCCGTGCCTTTTAACCCTCCTGTTGTCCTCGGGTTTCAATACACACTACCTTGTTGTGCCAGCAGTGCACAGCTTATGCGTGTGTAAACTGTAGAATTACAATTGGCGCCCTCTATCTGCCACACAGAGCTAGTGCGTTGGGTCAGTTTGACCCAGAGGACAACAGGAAGGTTAAAACAAACACGTCTGTAGTTTTCATACAAGGTTATGTTTTGTGTCCTGTTCACAGGACCTTTAAAACATAAAGAAAAAAGAAAAACAATGTGATTTGGTGGCAATAGCAGCCAACGACTAATCTGATTCTGACCGCTATTCATGTTACAATCAAAGCATGGGTGTGCACTCCTAGCCCCGTGCTTACAGATGACAGCCGTGGTGGCGTAGACGATAGTCCCGGAGGTGCGTGTGGGCGTGTCCCTGCTGGGGAAGAAGAGCATCTTGGCGGTGAACCTCTCGTGGAGCTGCCTGTCCTCTGTCTCCACGCTGTACTCGTCCCCGCTGTCCCCCACCTTCACCTCTCCCGACAGCTCCAGCAGCTTCTCCGTCTGGCTGGATGAACTCAGGGTGCCAGGCTGATACCTGGAGAGGGTTGTGGCGATGAGATTGCATGGTGAGAGTGAAGCACGGTCTGACTGTCCGACTGGTGGTACTGCACCCCATTCAAAAATTAATGATCGGTTTTACTGCTGCACACATTGTCTTTCCTTCTGATGCCACGCTTGGCTCACATGGTGCTTCATAATATTCTCTTGGTGCGTGCGTATATTCTTAGATGTTGTTGATAGATATATATATATATATATACACACATACACATACATACATACATACATACATACATACATACATACATACATACATAAGGGATACCTGAGAATGAGGACACATATGGCCACTAGGGAGTAGGCCAGCAGTGTTCCTAAGGACATGAGATCCACCAAAGCAGCCAAGTCAAACAGGAGGGCCATGAGAGCTGCATGGGAGAAAGCAAGGAGGTCATTCAGGAAATGTCTTAATATAATTTCTGCTGTTTTAATGTAATACTACTTAATAACAACATTTGTGGGTAATATATTGTAATTTAAAAAGCAAAACTAATTAAATTCAGATAAATGATTCAGATAGCACAGCCTGTCAGAGAGCTAGCTACATTCAGCAGATTTCAGTAGACAGGGCTGTGGTCCTGTCAGACAGACAAGCCTTCCTGCATTCACAAACAAAAATATGCAAAATAAATAAAACTAAAAAAAAATAATATATAAGAAGAAGAAGAAGAAATGCAGAGGGACAGTGAATCACACAAAAAAATGTATTGAAAAGAAATTATACTGGGCTAAGACCCTGCCTACCTGCTACTATGCCAGAGACCACGGTAGCCAGTAGAGGGGTTTTGGTGCGGGGATCCATCTTGGAGAGGGACCTGAAGAGCAATCCGTCCTCGGCCATGGCGTAGATCACCCTGGGCATTGGGAACATGGAGCCCAGGAGACTAGAGGGAGCACAAGCACATAAACAGCTTGACCAGTGCAATTCATCTGTAAAACTATTTGGTAGGAATATCATCTGTATTGACACATAGTAGGCAGCCCTGTGTTGTGATAACTTTCCATCAACTGAACTCCAAGAACAAGAAAATGAACAAGAACCTCCAACATGGATGCCCTGCTCACCTGGTAGACAGGGCACACAGGGACCCTGCAGCCACAATGTATCTTGCAGGGGCCCAGCCCACATAGCTGAAGGCCTCGGGCAAGGGGCTCTGGGTGTTCAGCTTGTAGTAGGGCATCATCATGGTCAGGGCCGCGGACACGCCGAAGTAGGCGAAGAAGCAGATCAGTAGCGAAGCCACAATACCGATAGGTATGGACTTCTTTGGGTTCTTAGCCTCCTCACCTGGGAAACACGAGACAACAGGAATGTTGATGAGCCAGTCAGACATACCTTTCTAGGTCAGGCCGAAGGGGAAAGTAGCCACACACCTTTATAGGTTTTATTGGGGGGAAATTGACCATTATTTATCACTTTTTCAATGCCTTTGTATGAACTGGTTGTAACCTCACCTTAAAAAGAAATTGAAAAGAATATTTACAAAATGTAATACTTTAGCAATTAATAATTGTAATACTTTTTAATAAAAGGGCCTTAATTTTCACTAAATTTAGGTATTACCTTCTAATACTTTTTAACACTATGCAGCCACCTTGTCCTTGTCTAGACTGTAGATGCCCCAATGCATCAAGCATTGAAGCAAATGGTATGTATTCTCTAATGAGTCCAAAGGGGTGCGGGAATGTTAGGACCACTCACTGGTTGTGGCGATGCAGTCGAAGCCCACAAAGGCATAGAAGCAGGTGGCTGCGCCAGACAGAATCCCACTCAGACCGAACGGCGAGAAACCGCCTACGCCAAAGTTCTTTTTGATGCTGGACAGGACAGAACATGACGGGAGAGAAAAACAACAACAATTAGTCATTAGTTGTGTGAAAACACAGAAAACTGCCCGCAGCAGTGGAGTACTGACATTAACTCATTTGTGCTGTTGCTGCTGTTGAAAGATTTGATGTAGTCCTCCTCTGTGAGGTTCCAGTTGCGAGTGTCCCCCTTGACGAAGCCAGAGATGATTACAAAGCCCAACACCACCAGATTGATTCCCGTGAAGATCTTGTTCACCAACGCAGATTCACTCACGCCAAATGCCAGGAGACCTAAAGCAATGCGCGTGAGAAAGATATTTAATATCATCTTCATCATTTCCACTCAGAGGTTGACAATCTAGGTCCAGGAATTGCAAATCCTAACCAGGTTATTTGCGCTAACCATGCAGGCACTACCATGGATCTCCAGCAGATATTCGGAAATAATCAAATGGTTTTTCTTTTGTGAAATTACTTTGTAGTTTGTCCACCCCTAGCACTATGTATCATGTCTTTCATTTGAATCCATTCATACATTTAGAAACACCCATATCTATAGCGTTCAAGCGGTCTGGTGTGTTAGCAGTAATAACTCACCCGTGAGGAGCAGCACAAGAATGAGGGCAAATAGGTCTGGGTAACTTCCCAGCACCTTGCCAGGCACATTCATTGCCATGGAGGCCTTGAAGAAGCCTGAGATCTTCTGCTCCACCAGGTTATCAAAGGTAGAGCTCCATGCCCTAGCCACGCTGGCCGTACCTGATAAAGAAAGACCAAAAGTTAACATAGGAGCTGAAAGAGCGCCACAAGTTAGAACTAGTGATGCACCGATATATTGGCCGATATCGGCCTTGTTGAATGCTATCTGCAAATAAGACAACACTCACCAACAGCAGCGACCCATGTTTAGCTGTGTCTCATTTAGCTAAATGCTAAATTGGAGGATACAATACAATAGGTGGGACGATGATACCACCCATAAAAGCCACTGGCTGGACCTGATTCTGGCATTGGTGTACATGCGATTTGTTTTCAAATAAAAATGAAAGAAACAAACATCGGTATTGGCCAAGTAATTATCTGAAACATCGGTATCGGCCCAGAATCGGTGCATCCCTAGTAATCACCGCTACGGCGTCAGCAGGCACTCACCAATCACATAGGAGAGGATGAGGTTCCAGCCCGTGATGAAGGCCCAGATCTCTCCTACTGTCACGTAGCTGTACAGGTAGGCCGAGCCCGTCTTGGGGACGCGGGCGCCAAACTCGGCGTAGCACAGCCCCGCCAGCATGGAGGAGAGCGCAGCGATGAGGAAGCAGAGGACGATGGCCGGCCCCGCCTTCTCCCTGGCCACCTCGCCCGCCAACACGTAGACGCCGGCGCCCAGCGTGGAGCCCACGCCCAGGGCCACCAAGTCCAGCGTGGACAGGCAGCGGGCAAAGCGGGTCTCCTCGCCCGAGCAGTCCAGCGGCCGGCGGCGAAGGAGGGCCCTGCCCAGCTTGGCCAGGTGCTCTGCCATAGTTACCGAGGGATACGGGCGAAGCGAGGAGTGGGAGGGAAGGAAATAACACACAAACAAAAGCGAGCGTGCTGGCGTGGTCACCGCTGGGAAGAGAAGGGCTTATTCAACACCAGCGAGGGAGGATGCGCGTGGGGGGATGCGTGGGCAGGCAGGCGGGCGTGGTCCCCTTGGTGTATTCACGGCAGATTAGGAACAGGGAGCAGGCTCGTCCAGGCACAGTGGCGGATTTAAACCTATGAGGAAACAAAAAGGAATGCCTCAGATTTGGGAAGAAACAGCGGGTGGCTTAGCGAACGCCACGGCTTAGCCTTATTACTAGCATGACCCAGCACTGCTGAAGATCATGGGAACATGTTCTTCAGTAGCACGAGGGGCGTAAAAGGAACCGAATAACGCTCGACCATGTGCACAATGCGTGTCATTTCTGCTCTCACCGGGACACCGTTTGTTTTTGTCTCGCGTGTTTCCAGGAAAAGGAGGGATAATCCAATGCTTGGGATTCACATTGGAATAAAAAGGAAACCTGTGTGTGCGTGCGGTTATGCACTCCTGGAGCGCATCTCTGGCTCTGGAAATAAAATACACACATAAGGCATGCTTCAATGCCTGTGATAACAAAGATGGATCCTAACACTTTTACCAGCCTTCATCAAATTTTACTCTTAATATATTTTTTTTGGCTCTAAAGAAAGTAAAATAATAACCTCGACTGCAATTTTAAAATCACTTCCTTACTGTGAAGCGCAGCATTGTATCGCCTATGTTTTATTATTCAATCAGGAGAGAACTGATAGGGAGAAGCCTGGGAAAGTCAGAAGGTGTGAAGACATGATACGAGTTTAAGCCAGCTGGCCACAGTCAAAGAGAAAGGTTAAGAACAAAAGCCTGTAACACTCTCTGTGCCTTAGAAAGATGCTGGAATCACAGGATTGTTTTAATCCTTTCATCTTTGAACTAAAAGCCATTTAAAAATGTTGATACAGTAAAAGTAAGACTATGAAGAGAAATGCTATTTATATATTACACTTTAGTCCTTGTAAAGAAATTGAAGCATAACTGTAACAACATTAAAGAGTTAAATAATGCTAAACTTAACACACATAAAATGGCATTATGTGCTGTTAGCAGAGCTTTGTACTTTCATGAATAAAACATAATAGTCCCTGGAAACAAAACATAGGCCATACTATTTTAATAAATAGGAGGTTCCTAGACAAATTACAAACCATTTATTTAATCAATGTTTAGAAAGAAATATATACAATATTATCGCCAAGGACAGCACCAACAAACCACACGTCACAAGTGTTATGAGTTTGGCTAGGGCACCAATGACGATTATAACAGGTCCAGACACACACACACACACACGTACACACACGAGAAGCGGTTTATGCTAGGCCAAGGACGTTTTCTGAGAATGACACAAACAAGAACACTGGCTGTTTTCTATAGTTTGTCTGTGCAGGTGGTCAGATTCCAGGACGTGGGGGGACAAACACACACATATACCCACCCAACTGGGTTTGACGTCAATTACAAAGTTGACATCATGAAATACTGATATACTCAAGGCCTATGCTATAACACTAACAATCGTACATGATGTTGCAAGAGGCTAACAGCAACAACCACACCTCAGGTTAACAAATATTTGGGCACGTTTGAGTCACATATTTGTACATGGAAGCAGAAGTTGATGTATGTACGCAAATGTTTGCCCAAGATTGGCCTCAAGATACAAATGTATTATTTAAAGTTGTACATTTAAAATAATAGAATCCTATTTAAAGAAAAGTAATAGAATTCAACTTTAGCCACACTCTGATAGACATCTATAGCCTGGTTAAAATAATCCCAATACTGGTATTACAGTATGCTCTGCTTCTAATTTGCTTCGCTTCAAACATCAGTCTGGGAAGTCACAATACAGTGCTAGCTGGTTAGCGAACCACTGACTAGTCAGTGTCGTTGGTTAAAAGGAAGTCCAGCCGTCTATTAGTGCCGATGTCTGAAAATCACCATAATAATTTGTTCTTCTGATTGATGGTTGTCTATGTGCCTGCTAAATTATCTGACATCTATTGTTATCATCCTGTTCTTGGCCACGAAAATAATATCTGGTT
This sequence comes from Aphredoderus sayanus, assembly GCA_027564795.1. Classification (NCBI taxonomy): domain Eukaryota; kingdom Metazoa; phylum Chordata; class Actinopteri; order Percopsiformes; family Aphredoderidae; genus Aphredoderus; species Aphredoderus sayanus. The sequence continues at coordinate 13,348 of JAODUG010018098.1, forward strand.
TGGTCTACCATCTTCTGTATTCCACTTGAATGCAGCATTAGACATGGGCCAGGTAGGAGAACAACAAACAGCCCAGATTACAACACATAAACAGTGTGTGATGTCATTCTTTGTTCAGTACGCAATTAATTTACTACATCTTTAGAACAAAACTGTTTGCTGCTATATTATTAAAGTTTATTTGGTTTCTTGGATTTTCTGTGCTATCAACTATTGTCTAGACACATATGGCTGATTGTGCACCAGAAACTATTCTATGTATATATTATGAATTCATTTCAACAGCAAATTAAGAGTTAAAAAGATGAAGAAACAAAAAGGTCAGGGCAGGATGCCTGATCTTGGTCACATCTCAAGGGCCTACTGCCCTGCCAAACGGGCAGCTACTACGACACCTGAGCCTCAGCATGGCCGCTGTGGAAACAAGACAGCCTCACCAGAGACAGGTGTAAACGTCAACCTGAGTCATAGTGGCCCAGCAAATTTCTGTTCAACCCAAATGTACTGTTAGCTATTCACACAGTTGAAAAACACAATCAGCATTGGCAAAAAGTTCTCATTAAAATTCATTTGTGTAAACCAGTTTTAAAAATGGAATTCTTTCCCAGTTTGACATGGCGTGCATTCTTAAAATATCTCATACCGGTAGAACAAAATGTTCACAAGTTTCTGTTAATACCATTAGAACAATATAACCTCCACTATCAAAGTACTCTAGCCTCAAAAGATAACATCCTGACATTTACTGTTAAGTTTTGCAAGAAGAAACAACCAGTCAAACAATATAACAACAAAAAAGAAATAACAAACAACTAGGCTTCTGAAGAGTTATGGGAGCGGTGTACACTGCTCCTGTGCTCAGCGCCATGCAACATTCCAGCCGCAATTTCCACTCCCATACCCAGCTGGAATCTGGAGTGCAAATGTTGACTGTACAGTAGTGGTCCGATAGCACATGCATGCTGGAATACCTGCAGTTCCCTCACGCCATATAAATATTACATTTGGGGAGTGAGAGGGTACAAATCGATTTAATAACTACATCAAATTTGATCTGTTGTTATTTTTTAATAGATGTGTATTAGAAGAGCGCACACAGGGCTTGTGGCGAATCGGCGACACATTTTAAAATCATTTTAAAAACCCAGTTTCTACCATTTCATTAAATGCAATTCAAACAGATGTTTCCTATTCTAAATAAGTATGTTTCAGCACACACACATAACACAAAAAGAAAGATGACTTCAGAATGGCCCTGGTAAAGCAAAGCTAGAACAGTACACATTTCCCCCATCTCCTCAGCCTGACACTATAAGCTAATCTTTTACATGTGGTTTTCACGTGGGATCAACTGTGTGCTGTTATATCATATTTTAAAGGGCGTGTCTACAGCGTAGGTGTGCTGCCTGCTCGTAGTGAAAATGTGTAAATGCACACTAAACTGACCTGCTAGACAGCTGCCACTCCCAGCCATTCATCCATTTACAGTTTCAAGTGATAATGTAGTGACAATATGTATTTGCACTAATAAACTTCAAAATATGTTCATTTTTTTAAGTCGCTAGGGGCAAGACTCGAATGAATTCACGCGAATAAACATCTGGTGCTAAATACAGCATTATGCACATGTAGACTAGAATGACCACCAAGTAGGCCAATGTTATAATACGTTTATATAATATAGCCTAAGGTTATTACAACAGGTTGCAATAAAAAACAGACCCATTTGTTTGACTGCTACCGAACACAGCCTAATAGGATTAGTAGGACTTGGGAGAACTACCAAACCTGTTAACCTCATTACTGTTGCTGCTCCTCAGCCATTCCATAAACAATGTATGGCTTTGTTTTGACTCTCACTGACAACATGTTTACGTTTATATGACTGGGCTGTTTCTGTAATATTAATGTCACAAGAAGTAGTTAGAAATAAGGCGGGGGTAGGAAAAAGGGGCAAAACGAATATTGCATTCCGTCTCCTTCAGGAATAACCCTCGTAGAAAAAAGGTACAAAATGAACCTGCCGAACCCTGGAAGTCACCCTACAATCACAGATGGCAGTTGAAATTCAGTGAACCATGTTCATTCATCTCAGACAATGGCTGCCGAGCTGTTTGAACTTGAAAGGTTCCCGGAACAGCATGGGTTTTAGGCCATACTATAATGAATGTTATGTTAGTGTATTGTTTGACTGACGATGGTATGCATTCATGTGTCTCTACGTGCAGACACAGAATGACCATTGTGACTGACCCCGACAGCCCTTTAAGTCAACTGGCCAGCAGCACCAACTATGACCACTATTAATGCGAAGACAGGTATTTATTATAAAGTATTAATCATAGACAATAACCAACTATAGCACCAGCTAGTGGTGAGCAAAAATATTGGAGTATGTAGCAGTGTTAGAAGACATGTCTGCAAGTAATTGTCTTTCATATCTATGTATTTGTAGCGTGAGAGAGAGACTACCTATACAGTACTGTATGTAAACATGGACTGCCCTCCATTGTCTTTACCTGTACATAAAGCTTCCTTTAGACCACCTGACCAAGTAAAATCCCTTCTATGCAGTGTACCTACAATGTACTTTGATTTCATATAATCTGAATACAGAATACAATTACTATGGTAAGCCATTTAGTTTTAGTAAATCCAACAGTATAAAACACACTCTGCTTCTCTGCTGTCTGAGAAAATAGTAGAAACATAGACATCTATATATACACAAAATAACCAGAGCACAATAACACAAAATAGGAATACTGCTTTGTTGAGTTTCTAATAACCCCAAGACAGCAAGTCTCCAACTCCACCATGTTCATCAGTACGAAGATATATTCCTTTTCATGCAACAGTCCAAGTCAGTTATGTCATGGCTGATGCAACACACTCAATGAACTAATAATAACACTGACTAAATTGTTAATTTAAGAGTTTACTTCATGAACAATTTCGACAGCAACATTGCTGTTGCCGCCGGTATATGCTGGTAAAATAAATAAGATCGTTGTTTAGCTTCTCAGTGGAAATAAGACTTCAACTTCATTTCCATTTTATCAGCCGCTACGTGGCTTTCCATAATCTCGCGTGGTGATAGTATTTTCGTACCAAAACAATGAATGAACCCCCTCTGAAATTGTTAAATAGTGGGAGCACAGCAAGACACACAGTTAACTAAAAATAAACTGGTTTAGGTCTGTACGGTCTACTGTTTTTGGAAAATGTTAGAAGCCGTTGACTGTATCATTAGCCATCTATCCATGGCATCAGATTGCCCGCTTAAATTACAATTGTACCGCCTTGTACCGGTAAAGCATTACTGTTACCAGTATCTAGTACGAACCCTTTTTTAGACATTCGTATCGTTAACATAGTACGTTAACATTATTCACAAATTACACAAAGGCTAGAACTGCATATTTACTAGTTGGTTGAATACATGTATCTCACAATACACGAGGTACGATTGCATCAGTCAATTCTACTACTAACAGTACCGTACGTGAGCCAGCGGAAACTAAGATCACTTACAAAAAAGACACTAGACAGTTTTCTGTTGCCACGTAACATGGTTACCTTTTCGTCTTCTTGTAGATATGTTAAAATAACCAGCAGCTCGAAGCAGGAAAAATAAATTACAGTTGATTTTGCGCTTTCTGATGAAACATCCCGCGTGTGTACTTTTATTACCATGGGCGGTGACTGGCGCTTGTACTGTAGTGAGGATAGATACGTCATTTTAGGAGGTGCCTTATCCAAATAAGGACTTCTGGTTTATATAGATTTTCCGTATGAGAAACATTAATGTTGTTTTCAATATTTGGCCTTAATGGCATATGATTAATTTATCATGTTTCGAACGTACACTATTATTTTCGCACTGGATAATAATGGTTTGTCAAAACAATTGCGCTATACAAACAACCACGGATCAACTTGGTGAATTCTGCTTCACAATGATAGGAAGACCCGACGCTGGCCCCTGCCGCCGCGACACCGAATAGGATTTATTGACGTCACGTTGTTGGGTTCACATTGATACAATGGCGGCATTTGATTCATTTGTTCTGATCCACTTTGTTTTGGCATAATTTGGCTGTTTGATGCATGGTATGCCTTAAAATATTTCAGAACGCTACAAATAGTTACCGGAAGTGTTGAATGTTAGCAGCATACCGGTACTGCTGTAAGAGGTAATTAGAAATAAAGGCCTGATTTCTAATACAAGCCTGCCTCCTATAAATGCCTATTACCTTGTGCTGAGGTAAATAAAGGCCTCAACCACAATTTGAGGAAATATGGGTATGTTATTTTTGGTAGACTACAACCTCTCATACCAGAAATAATATTGCAATCTAAGTAGGCCTACATTATTTTATCAATTCCTTTTTAAGCCACACATATTGTGGTATTGATTGATTGTTTACTTTTGTTCATGAAGGACACTGCTAAATAAAAAAACTGATTATCCACGTCTGTAACTGTACGAGGCTGATTGGTCAAACACTAGATTTAGAATTTAAAGGACTGTTTACCTCTCGAAACTGATTCTCGTCTCGCGAAGTCAAACTGAAGCTCGCGAGATCAGGATGGTTTTGGGAGGCATACCAAAAAGTATAATAATAATAATAACAATAATAATTGTATTTATGAGGACACCTTCCATGACACTCACTCAAGTACATCTTACATTACTAATGCACAAATGAAAGACACATATAAGGTAAAACAAGAAAAGAGCATACATTTTAGAAATATATGAAAAAAAAAAAAACAAGATGTGAAAAATAAATTAGAAATACTGCAATCTTAGGGAGTGTGAGGAAGATATGTGAAAAGGCTAAATGTTACAGGCAGCTTTGAAAATATGGATTTGGAGGAGTTTAGAAAATGAGCTGGCTGGTGGCTCATATTTGCGGGGGAAGGATGTTCCAGTCTGGGGGCAGAGCAGCTGAAGGCCCGAGCCCCATGGTGGAGAGGTGTAATGGGAGGGTGATGAGGAGACCAGTAGAGGAGGAACGGAGGGGGCAGGATTGAGTATATGCAAGGCGAAGGTCAGAGAGGTAGGAAGGAGCCAGGTTGTGGATGGCTTTGAAAGGAGGAGAGTGTATATAATATTGTACAGTCAAGATTTGATGTGATCTGTTGACCTTGTGCTCTAGAGCATACTGGCTGCAGAGTTCTGAACTATTTGGAAGTGGTTGGTGTATTTTGTGGGGATGTCAGATAGAAGAGTTGCAGTAATCCAGGTGGGAAGTGACAAAGGCGTGCATGAGAGTTCCGGTGCTTGAGTATTCAAGTGAAGTGTAGAGATACTGTATCAAGTGGAAGAAGGATGCCCGTGTGATGGTTGTATGTGTTAGGTGGAGGAAAGGGAGTTATCAAAGGTGGCACTGAACCTTTTCACAGTTGTCAATGGGATAAAGTGAATTCTGGGGATGGGATGAGATGGGTTTGGTAGAGAGGCACAGCTCGATGTCATCACCATACTGTAGGTGTGAAAGTCAACACTGTGGTGTTGCATGATCATACCCAAGGTTATAGGAGGTATTTGATGAATAGAAGAGGCCCCAACACCGAGCCCTGAGGGGCACACAGTGAGACTACCGCACATCCTGATCAGTAAGATTTTAGTCTGACAAATTCTTGGCAGTTTGTGAGATAGAACAAGTAAAGTGCAAATCCTGCTATACCAATACTAGCCAGATGTTCTAAGAAGAGTGAATGCAAGATGTTGAAGGCTGCAGTCAGGTAAAGAATTATAAGGATGGTTGGAAGGACAGTCAACTGCGAGGAGGTGGTTTTGTGTGGCTTTGTGTAAGCATGATATGGAAAGAAGGCATACTTTGATGGGGTTATTATGCATGGGATGATGGTAGAGGACTTGGAGTTCAGAATGAGTTCAGTAATGTAATTTTCAGTGGAAAATGAGAGAAGCAGATGGTATAGGTTGGACCACTGATTGATTAATTCAGGACAGGTTGTTGGCAGGGGTGGAGGTTAATTGTAGATGTTGGTGAATTAGAATGTATTTATTGAAAAAGCCTATTTCAAGCGTGGTATCAGTTATTGGGAGGTTTGAGTAAACGTTTTACTGTTGAAAAGACAGTTAGTGGTTTTAATTAATTGATTATGACAGAGTAGTAGGATGTTCTGGCTCCTGAGAGGGCAGTTTTCTATTTTGAGAGATGATCCAGGCAGGCTTGGTAATAGAATGAGCTTTGTGTCCAATCAGGACAGGAGCATTCCCTTTCTGTTGTTAAAAATTGATGTGTCAATCCTATCAGGAACCATGTTTTGTTTCTTTCATAACCAGGTAAATGATTGCAATAAACAGTTATATTGATGGTAAAATGTAATCGGGAGAGAATCATGATCTCAATTCACAATGGTCCTCTTCTCTTAATTTTCTAAACGTATTCCTAGCTCTATTTGCTTTATCTCTGTTGTGTAATGGTGACTCTTAACACCTTTTTGTCTTTATCCATTGGCACTGCTTTGGGTTGCTCTTTCAATTCACTTCCACTTTATCAAGTTAAGCCAAATGAATGTCTCTCCAAATTCAACATATGCCATGGTTTCACACTGGGCTCGTGTTGGACCCACTACCAAAACAGAACATAATCTCTCCCCTTGACAGCCTAGCCTGTTATTATTACAACATGGGACAAGTACAAAACATCAAAGACTGGGTACTTTTTCTACTTTAGGTCAAGGTCAGACTAGCCTAGTATAACCAGCCAGACCCAGAATTCACTGTATGAATAGGGTCTGGACATGCTCCATTGCAGATTGATTGCAGTCGTTGTATCCTAAAGGACGTAGACCTGTTCATTTTTTTTTTTTACTATTGGAGAGGTCTTTAACCAATCGGTTTTGCTCACTGCTTCATCTAGCTCTACCACCACCAAAACAATTGCACTTAGCCACCCCCACTTGTCACAACCCATCATTGGTCTGCCATAGAGGTGGCTGTGAAAACTCTAAGGTTAACAAGGTTTCCAGAGTATAATCTCAGCAAAATCTGAGTTGAGAGCAATATTCAGGTGGTGCCAGGCTAGCCAGACACACTGACAAAACAGACAAATGTCGTTTATCTACTATAAAAATAATTTAAAAATTCAATGACACAATATAGCATTATACTGCATTGCATAATTTAGGCACAAGATAGAAAAATAATGTGTAAAATATTGACTTTAATTATGAAGCTTATATTCTAATATCACATTTTGGTATGTCACCTAGTCTTAACGTGGTTGCTCCTTTTCTGAAATTTTGTCTCAAACAAATGAAGGGACAATTCAACATGCTACAGCAGGCAGCAGGGAACTTTATTGGTGGATAGAAACACATTCCTCCTAAATCCATAGTGAAATTGTCATGGCATATGCATTAATAGGTTTACAATAATATTGACAAATGAACATGAAGAAAAAAAAGGATGAGAAACAGAACAGAAGCAATATTTTAATAAAATTTCATTTTAAACAATGGCATATTGTTCAAAATGAACCTCTGGGTCACAGTGCTTAGATGTGTATATATACCTGACTTAACATACCCATAGCTCATTTGCCATTACAGACAAACAATGATCATAGAACAGTAGGGGAAATAAAAAGTTATCATTTATGATTAATAGAACGCCATAACAGCAGTGAGTTTAACTTATATGGGGTGAATATAAATGTTTAGACAAATGGTATAGTTGTATACAATGCTACATGTTGCTTAACTTTGGAAAAGTATTACCAATGGCAATGCTCTACAGTGGCGAAATAAAACCTTTGAAAGCAGAAATTGAACATTTTTGAGTAAAATATCCAGAACATCCATATAACTCATTGTTTTAACAAAAAATGAAAAACGGGTACATGAAGCATATTCTTATTTTTAATTAATAAATTCAAGTTGTGTATGTGGAATGATTAACTAAATATATACCATACACTTTTTACATTTGATCTCATACATGGTTCTGACCAAGAGAAATACAAGTTTTTTTTATATCACTGATGCTTATCAATTCTGACAACACCACCAGCTTCAACATGACATGATGTAGAAATAAATGTACATAGGACAGCTCCAGCAGTCCGTAAGCTCTTTTCAACAAGGGAGAGGAAGAAAGCAGAGAAAAAAAAAAAGACATGAGAAACGTATCTGAATTACTCCTAAAACATGTCCACATAAATTATTACAATACTAATTTGGATTTCAACAACACATTGGCTTTACCCAACACCCTGCCTGCAGTTTTAAGATGTTGATTACCCTTGAATTTGTGATAAAATATTAGTAAAATATATGAGTGGATAAAACATACTGTACAGGCTCATTGTCTAAATTATAAGGCACCTACAGTGCCTTGCGAAAGTATCCGGCCCCCTTGAACTCTTCAACCTTTTGCCACATTTCAGGCTTCAAACATAAAGATATAAAACTATTTTTTTGTGAAGAATCAACAACAGGTGGGACACAATCATGAAGTGGAATGAAATCTACTGGATATTTCAAACTTTGTCAACAAATAAAAAAACTAGCATAATTATTCGGACCCCTTAAGTTAATACTTTGTAGCGCTACCTTTTGCTGCAATTACCGCTGTAAGTCGCTTGGGTTATGTCTATATCAGATGTGCAATTGCCCATTCCTCCTTGCAAAACAGCTCGAGCTCTGTGAGGTTGGATGGAGAGCGTTTGTGAACATCAGTTTTAAGTTCTTTCCACAGATTCTCGATTGGATTCAGGTCTGGACTTTGACCTGGATATGTTTATTTGTGAACCATTCCATTGTAGATTTTGCTTTATGTTTTGGATCATTGTCTTGTTAGAAGACAAATCTCCATCCCAGTCTGAGGTCTCTTGCAGACTCCAGATTATCTTCCAGAATGGTCCTGTATTTGGCTCCATCCATCTTCCCATTAATTTTAACCATCTTCCCTGTCCCTGCTGAAGAGAAGCAGGCCCAAACCATGATGCTTCCACCACCATGTTTGACAGTGGGGATGGTGTGTTCAGGGTGATGAGCTGTGTT